>BLKR01015332.1:0-81539 GCA_011170035.1 Teleogryllus occipitalis | reverse complement strand
AAGAAAATGGGGTTAAACGTTATTGCAAATGCGAAATTTAAAGCTCTATTTCACAGGAATCTATTGAGTTTTCGAAGAACTTCATTTGAAGTCATTTGATCCACTTCTACTCACAAATGCAATAATGTATACAAATTGATGGAAATGTGCGTATTCAGGTAGTGAGAGATATTTCGAAAAAATTACATTTGTGTACTTAAAAAAAACAAATACACAAAAACTAACTTTACGTCTAATTAATAATATATTAGCACTATGGAGTCGGAAAATTTGCAGAAAAAAATTTGGAGACATTTTAAAAAAATTGCGTTTTAGGGATTCTGAAAATGCGGAATTTTGAACTCGTTTACATAGAAAACTGTTGAGTTTTCGAGGAACTTTGAGATTATTTGAAGCACATGTACCCATATATATAATAATGTGAAGAAACCGTCTATAATGTAAATATTACCGATGTGGGAGATAAGTCGAACAAATTACATATTTTAATTTTTGACAAAAATAAAGGACTAGAGCAATATGGCGTTTATGACATCGCATAGGGCATATTTGGCGCTACCACTACCAACAATTTAAAGAAACATTTTGGAGCCGTTTTTGAGAAAATCTTGTTTTTATAATTTTTTAAAATTCCAAATATTTTACGCACTATTGCAGGAAAACTACTAAAATTTTCAACTTTTGGAGCCGTTTTTGCGCGCAGCATAACATAACTTTCTCTTCACTACGTATATTACTCCGTATATACGTAGTACGTATACGAGTAAGTAAAAAATAGCCAACATTAGATCACAGCTGGGAAGAGGGTGATGCAAAACCAAAAACCTAACCTAGACTAAAGAGATCAGAAGACAACTAGTACCGTACGAGGGTTTGTGGAGGGTTTCGACTGCAGATGAGTATGATCGCCTGGTCTCCGAGGCTCGATCGCTAACTTTCGCAAATGCCGTGCAGTTGCAACGGAGTGTCTTTTTTCCTAGAAGCTCTAGAACTGTGCTGAGACGTTTGAAGGAGGCAGGACTAAATTTTCGACGCGCCGCAAAAGAGGAGAAGCTCAGAGATGAGCATAAACTGTACCGCCTTGCGTTTGCTGAGGATAACATAAATCGTGATTGGGAAGATGATATCTTCTCAGACGAGTGTGTGTTTTCTTCTGCTAACGATGGTTCGGTAAACGTTTTTCGACCACCCGGCACTCGACACATTGCGGAATATGTGGCTGAGGCTTACCGCTCCGGTCGCGTATCCGTGGCGTGTTGGGGGTGGATGAGCGCGCGCGGATTAGGTATGTTGCACAGAATATACCAAGGCCCCCATGGGCGAGGATTAAACGGCGGGGAATATGTGCACATCCTAGAAAATGTTATGGTCCCTTCCGTTCGGGTGCTTTATCCTGACGGTGTAATACGTTTTCAGCAGGACCATTCTCCAGTCCATAAATCTCAGTTGGAAGTTCTTTAGGAAGAACCACTATATTTTCAAAATTTTCTCAAAAATGGCTCCAAAAATCTTGGTGTAACTTCGGCCTCGGACAGCGTGAAGAACGCTTAAGTGATTAGCGTAGGTCACATTTTCGTTGAAATATCTACTTTTTCGGAAAATAAAATGTTCAAATTTTTCGGTGCTTTCCTCGATCTACAATATTGAAGTTAGAGATTTTTTCTTCATGGAAAGTGTTCTTTAAAGACAAATTTTGAAATAAGGTCATGTGCTACAATTTATCAAAAATATGAGTGTTTCTCGCGAATTTTGTGTGAAATTTAGACAGTTTTTACATATTTTAAGCATTTTTTTTTTCTAAAAAACCGGTTCCAATTTTTTCTTTAAATTTTCTTCTCGGTGGAAAAAAGGAGTGTTAGTCTCATTTCCAGCAAACTCGGAATTTTTGAAAATTGTTATATATAAACATTTCAAAACTACAAAATTGAAGATAGAGATTCTTTCCATAAACAGAAACTGTTCTAAAAATCAGCTCTTTAAAAGAGATAATTTAAAATTGTTTGAAAAATGAGTACTTTTTCCGTAAATTGTGCTTAAAAATAAGCTTTTTTTCACAAATAGAACAATAAAACCTTAAGAGAATGGCCCAGATGTAATTTTCGTCAAAGTCTCAGGATTTTCGAAAATTTCAAAGTTTCATTTTTAAGTGGTGGTGATATCTTACTTTTCTCTGTTTCATTTATTAATATAATTTTGGTATACTTGACAACCCTTGTAATTTGTTCGCTGGTTTCGTGAACTCAACATGCATGTAGCCGACCGTGATTTCTCCATTCGACATTCATTTGGTAAATACTCAATGCCGCATTTTACGCATCTACGCGTGACTTTACAGTAGTTTGACCGTATTTTTGGCACCGATGGCATTGAACTGGGGTTTTCTTTTTATATTGTGGTTCAAATTTGATGCATGCATTCAAAAGTTTGTCAATTTTGTAAATTTCTTTGTTGTGAAAGTTCTGATTTGGTGTTGTGACGTTCTTTTGAGACGAAATAAAAGAGGTCATCTTCGTCAACATATTATGTTGACGAAGATGACCTCTTTTATTTCTTCTCAATTTCTTGGTAGTTTTTGTGTGGTTCTAACTCCCTAATGTGGAGGTGGAAAAAAGGGTGGTCTAAAATATTCTAGGATACCCGATATCGCACTTTCTGTATGTTACGAACAAGAAGGCCCTGAGATTTACGTTCATCTTTGACTTCTTCTTTGTTCACAGACAGTGAATATAACGAAGTACTACACGGAATACTCTGTTTTATTTTGTTTGATATGTGTGGTATTCCATATCTTTTTCATCCAGTACTTTAGTTATTTTTCTGTAGTCTTCAGTACTGTGTATGGTTTTATTTTTACTTGGTCTCTATGCATTTGATTTGTGAATTCCTTTAAATACATGTGTTAGTTTAGAAATTCTATTAACTTCGGTATATTCATAACATTTGCACAAATATTGATAATATACTGATACTTGTCGCATTTTGCGTTTACTTTTCATAGCGTCAAGTTCAGGTAGCTATATTTTGTTCATTAAGTCCCAAATAATCCAAGCAGTCATTTCAAATTCAATAAAACTCTACAATTCCGTTGCTAATAATATAATTTGAAATGATTTTCTACAAACGATTAAAAGGAGATATGAACATGCCCCTGGCCGAAGGAACTAAAGTAAATGACTGACTACAATAAAAAATATTTCAAAGAGCATTATATTAAGCGTCCAATGCCCCCAAAAGGGCTTGGAGACGCGTTAGGAAGGCGCAACAAATTTAAAAAGAAACTTATTCATTCTAAGAATGGTTATTATTAGTTGAAATGGTAGTGTATGGTGTTTGCTTTCCAGAGACACGGGAGCATTTGAAGAACATAATAAATTAAAGAATTTGTGAATGTTATGACTATTATAGTGTAGCGGGTTCCTAGTTGAAACGACTGATTCTTTTATATGCTCGGAGAATTTGTGCGATCTCAGAAGATGACCTTCTTGGCATTTACGTATTTAGGGAACAATTGTACTCGTAAGAACTTAAGTTTCCATGCTTTTGACTCGATAAGCAATGACCTCAATCGACTTACATTCTGAAGGTAGTTTCAAATAGCATTGTGGTGACAGGGTCAGATGGAAAAAGAGTGTACGTTGCGTTTGCAAAACGACTTGAAGGGCAGATTTGTGAGGTAACTGCGAAAAGATTGACTCTCAAACAAATGTGACTTGTCATGACGAACTAATTTCTTATAAACAATTACATACTCGTATCTCGATAAAGAAAGGAGATACCGCCGATCGGATTGTGGAATTTTGCATTTCGTTTAAAGACAGTTTAGAGAAAATAAAAAAATTGCAATATTTGTAAATTTATAAACAATGTTCAATTTTTGCAATTCTGAAGTCGGAAGAGTTCCCTGATGTCCCAGAACCGAAAACTACGAATGAACAATTTTGCAACAAATAAACATTTTATAAACAATTTCGAAACGTGTGCTGTACGGACCGGGAGGGTCCTCAATTTGTCTCCGAGTTGAATATTGCAAAATAACAATTTTGACAAGAGATGCTAAATTATTACTAAATACCTAGTTTAATTGTTGCAAAAATGTTAAATTTAGTAAAACCGGATACTTAAATACTATTTTTTCGCCAAAACTTCCCACCCCCAAACATTTTCCCGATTCTGGAGCCGCCTTCGCACATTTCATTTCTTCGACCCGGATTCGTAATATTCGTTCATATACTTCGGTTGTTTTGCATTAAAATTAATTCAATTGATTTTTCGCAAGTAAATCTAGATCATGTGAAAAATGTAATTAAACATTTTTCAAATCCACTAATTCTATTGCATGTGCTAAATATATTTATGTCGTAATGTATAATATTATCTTTATTGATGTATTTCATGTAGGCCATCGAATGGCTTGCACTAGGACGTAATGTGATCATTCCCGCCCCTTGTGCCTTCTGCGCCAATACTCTCAACCCTTAGGATAAATACACCTATCATACGGAACGTTGATTCTAGATATGCTGATTGGGCGAAATCCGGCCTATCAGCTTCTCAGTCGTTGGCAGTTGGTTGAGATTGTTCTTTTGTAATAGTTAACTACGAAAGAAGCAGATGGCGTTGTTCTCCGTACAGTGCTGCCAGAATGTGCAGAAGTACTGGGACTTCAGAAATTGGCTTTGCCCATTTTACGTGACGACGGCGGTACATATATATGTATTTACTTTTTCAAAAATATGTAGGAAAAAAATAAAAATATGTAAAATAAAAATTGAAGTTAGAGTTTAAAATTGTTAGATACAACGTGCATTTTCAAGTTTTTAAAGAGAAAATGTCGTCCATCAGCTCTCAAAATAGATTTGTAGCGGCTGATGGAACGTTCCACATCCACAGAAGAAATTGGAGCATATTTGAACGCTGATATGTCCATTGGGTTCAGTTCTAGTTCCAGTGTTGAGGTGTCTTTTCCTCCGCTGAGAATGTTGGCAATGATTTTCATGTCTTTCCAGCCTGGATTTTTCTCCAACGAATCTTGAAATTTCATCTTCATTTTTTCTGTGCTTTCACCTGTTATATCTTTTAATTTTGCTAATGAACTGTTAATGACTTCAATACTAGCTGCTAATCAATACTAGCAGCAGTTCTAAGCCTCAAGCTTTGCGATAGCATTAACTAAAAAAATTGCATTTGCAGTAATGAAAGCCAAATTGTATCTCAGACAATCATAAATCAAAGATTTTGGATTTTATAGTGCCGCAGATGACTCGGAGTCCAGCTTCAAAAGAATATCTTTTATTTGCTCAAATTTTTCACAATAATATTTAGCTGCTTCTAACCACGTGCCCCATCTTGTAATTACCGGCTGTGGAGGCAAATTCAGTTCAGCATAACTGTCTTTAAACATTTTAACTCTACTTAGTGCTTTCAAAAATACTTTTTTAACAGTCGATATCAAAGTATCGATATCAGAAAATTGATGTCAAACAGTATTCAAAGAGCATGTATACGCACGTAAGATGAATCATTTTTGTAGAACACTTTTAATGCACTCTCCGCTTTTACCACGTAAGGAGCAGCATCGGTTAAAAACAACACGTTTTCATGCATGATACCACTAGGCCACAGCGGACTCAGCGAGTCATTGAAAAACCTCGCAATTGTAGCGTGGTTACATTTTTCTAAAACTTCACAATTTAAGAGAAATGGTGTCGAAGGAGATTTAGGGCACATCTTTCCTACAATAATATTTGCAATATATCTTACTTCAACGTCAGTAGTTTCATCAATTGAAACCCAGACCATACTACTTTTTATTTCCTTTCGAATTTTAGTCAGTTTCCAAATAAATAGTTTTCATGTAATTTTTTCTGAGTGTGCTTTCATCCGGAATTTTTTGTCAGTGTATTTTTCTAAGAAGCTCTTGAACTCAGGGTCGATGACTTTGTAAATGGGAATATCGGCTCTAACCTATGCACGACACAAATCGGTAAAGAAAACTGTCTTACTTGAATGAACATCATGCGAAGATGTCAGGAATGTTTGCTGAAGCATTAATTTTCTTTCTTAGTTTTCTCTGTGTTTTGCTGTAGAATGTGCTGCGTGACTTGAAACCGTTGGGAGGTTGAAACCTTTTTCTCACAGCATGCGCAGTACTCGAGTCACTTCTGAAGGTTTCATTAGGAAACTCGCGGATGTATCTAGCCACTAACTCTTTAGATGTCGCTGCGATTTCTGGCATTATCTCCCACCAGTCCACACCACTCAATAAGATTGTTATATGAAACGTAAAATACTTGAAAGTATAGTCTGTAGTTTTACGAAGAGCCGGATAAGTGACCAGTTGTAGTGGAGAGAATGTACTGAACTGGTAGGTTCCGATTTTCGCATTTCTGAGAGAGAGAGGTATCTAGGTGGGACGCAGGAAGCGCGATAAGACGGACATTCTAAACAATGTTGTCCGATTAATATTGTGTTTCGCGTGGGTTGAATGTAATACGAGAAAGCATGTGATTGCTTATACTTCTGCTTCTTGGCCATCCGCTCATCCTACATCCTTCTGAGAAGCAAGGGCAGAGGGTCAGTCGGAGCGAAGGTCAGGAGGACATAAACGTACATTGTTACATTGCTAAGTTTATCAGAAAAACAGATTCCTGGAATATTATTGGGAAATTCTTATTTGATATTTTTTGTACAAGTATTTATTTATTTATTTATTTTACGTCAAAAAACAGTTAAAAACTGCGTATGACGTGCTATGGGGAAAAGTGAATTGTGTGCACATTTTCAAAATTCTGTGATCCCTACACTAAGTCATATACTACTTAAATTTTGAATTTTTGAAAGGGAGAAAAAAAAAAAAAAAAACTCCCATGTAATAAAATCTATTTTCAAGGATAAACAAGCAATAAATTTTGAATTTTGAAAGGGAGAAAAAAAAACAAAAAAACTCCCATGTAAAAAATCTATTTTCAAGGGTAAATAAGCAATAAATTTTGAATTTTGAAAGGGAGAAAAAAACAACCAAAAAAACTCCCATGTAATAAAATCTATTTTCAAAGATAAATAAGCAATAAATTTTGGCTCTTATTACTTCCTGCCGCGACAACATGGAAACGATAATTTGAATAATTGTATTTCCCACTGAATTCTAGAAGACGTGCACAGAAAATGAAGTTACATTTATGTCCAGAAGCAAAACAAGGGGCCATCTCAGCATTTGCTCAATGGATCAGGGAAACTGGACGAAAAACCTGATCGAGATGGGGGTCATTGACCCGGAAGCTGTAGTACAATAGTTGTTACAGGTTGTTTATACTCATTTATACAGTCCAAATGGTAAATAATGCATTATGTATCATTGTTAAAATTAATGTTACTTTTCTTGTGATGCTCAGTATAGTCTCTAATTGTATAGAAGCAGTTATGCAGCAGAAACGATTTCACTTGGGATTTAAACTTTTCTATTGAATTTAATCGTTTAATGTCATCTGGCAAAGTGTTGTAAAATAATGTACATGTATTGTATGTGAATTTTTTGTAATGAGCTGTTGATACTGTCACCTGATGAATATGATTTCTACGTCGAGTGTTATAGTAATAGACTTCGGCATTTTCTGAAAATATATTCCCGCCCTTAAGCAAGTCATTTTTTACAAAAACCACTGATTCGTAAATAAAAAGACACGGTAATGGTAGAATTCCTAGATTAATGAAGAGAGGCTTACATGAATCACGTGGGTGGGATTTGGTTATTATTCGTACAATTCGTTTTTGTAATCTAAAAGTCTGGGAGCTATAAGATGTATTTCCCCAGAATATTATGCCATATCTCAGGCGGGAATGAACATTCGCGAAGTATACACAACGAGCAGTATGAAGGCTGACTGAATTTGCAAGAATTCTGAACGCGTAGCATAATGAACTTAACTTTGTGTTCAATTCATTTAAATGGACGTTCCATTTAAGGTTTGACTGAATTGAGAGACCTAAAAATTTTGTTGCCTTAACATCAGTCAATGGTACACTGTTCATTTTCAATGGAGTACAGAATTGTTTATTTGATATGGAAAACTGCATTAAAACCGTTTTCTTTTCGTTTACTATTAATTTGTTATTTCGGAACCAATTTGAAACATCTGATATTGTACTATTGACGGTTTCTTTATTGCAAAGGATGTTCGTATCATCCGCAAAGAGAACCGTTCTTCCGTTTCGAATCGTCGAGGGCATATCGTTTACGTAAAGTAGGAACAGAATAGGGCCTAAAATCGATCCTTGAGGAACTCCACGTGCAATGGGCAAAGAGTCGGAAAGGTGCGTACGTAATATTCCATCATTCCAGTAAGGTATTTCAACTCTCTGAGATCGTTGTTTAAGGTACGAACATAACCAATCTAGAGCAATACCACGAATTCCATATGAAGGTAATTTGGAAAGTAAAATGTCATGATCAATGACGTCAAAAGCTTTTGAGAGATCTAAAAATAATCCAATAGGTAGTAATCGAATAAGTAATAATCGAATGTAATGAAATATGTTAAAAAATAGTGGTAAAAGGTAAAATATGTGAAAATATGTACTGATACTAAAATATGTAAAAATATGTAAAATAAAAATGGTGTCAATTCTTTCAGAATGTCTAGAAAACTCTAGAAAACAAATTCAAAGCAGGTACCTTGTTCCTATCAAAACATGTACTTACATGAAAATCCGTTCCCTCATCATTACATCATTACTTTACAATTTTCCGTTTCGACGTACATTTGTAATGTTCCGTTTCGACGTGTAAATATATTAAATGTAACGAAATATGGAAGAAATATGTAGTAATAGGAAATATATGTAAAAATGTAGAGTGGTCGAGCATATTGATCTAAGTGCCAACAGTTCATATTTACATTATTACATCACGAAGTTATGCAATTTCCAAAGCCGATGCAGAGCTATTGGCTCTGAAACTCAAAACCTTTCCATTTCGTTACATTCTGCTACCAACATTTTTATTTACCGTCTGTGAATTTCAGAATCTTTCTCCTGCTTCCCACAATTATTTTCAGTACTTAGATCAATTTTCTGACCATCTATAAATATGCAAATATACCAAAATATTTTAAAATATGTAAAATAAAAATCGTTCTTTTTATTCGGAATATCTTGTAAACTCTAATAAGATATTATTGAAGGCAGGTATGTTGTTCCTAGAAAACATGTAACAACATGAAAATCCGTTCCTTAAATTTGGCGCATTTCCTCCTTCGTAATATCGGTTGTTTCAAATACAAATCACAATTCGTTTCGGTGGGCAGAATCGTGAGCTTCAACATACCAGATTTTGTGAAATTACTTTGTATGTCCTCCGCCATCTTCAATAACACAAACGAGCTTTGAAAAAGGTTCGCATCACTACCTGCAATGGAAATTAATTGAATATTCTGTTTTCCTGATGGGAAAATGTTACCAGAATTTCTTTCAGATACATGCAGAATCTTGATGTTGTTTGGTCTAACAAATCCAATTAACAATAGCATATTTATTTCAGCGCAGGCCTCAAGTACCAGAAAAAATATGACTTCAGCTTCCGCTTTCTACAACAAATAACACGGGTACACCTTTTTGCTTTGAGAACGAAATACACTCTTAAACAAAAAAGAGTTGCACCCAGAAGGACGTGTGCAAATGGAGTGCAATGTGATATGGAGGAAGAGGGTATCGAGAATGTGAAATCATTACACTTTCATCTCTAAGTGCATAATATCTATTGCACAATGCATTGAAAAATGCGATTCTCAATAGGGCGTGCGACCTCCTCTATTTCGCAAACAGTGAGCCAGGAGTCGCGGCAGTGACGCGTAGAGATGTCGAATGGCGCCCTGCGATATTCCGTCCCAGGCCTCTTGAATGAACGCACACAGTTCCCGAATATTGCGCGGGTGAGGAGTGTTATAGGGAACGTCCCATTGCATCTCACACGTGGTCGATACGGAAGAGATCTGGGGAAGCTGCGGGTCATGAAATGTTGCAAATGGCTTGAAGGTGCTCCCTAGCAATGGCTTCTGTGTGCGGTCAGGCGATGTCCTGCTGGAATATTGTGCTCCTTAGAGTGAGTCCAAGAACTGGAGTAGAGTTGAGCAACTGGCTGCATGATCTCTTTCAAACAGCGGCGTTTTGTTAAGGTGCCTTCGATGAACAACAGAGATGACTTGGCGTTATACGCAATGGTACTCCACACCATGACACCAGGTCTTCGAGACGTATGGCATTCGAGAATAAATCATCGCTGAACCTCACGCGCTGCCTGTCTGCGTCCGTCCACACCTCCCGGATTGGACACCTTGCCAAACTTTGCTACCGTTGGCGAACCGTTAAGGGCGATCATCTGCACGGCCGGCGTGAGCGTAAGCCCACGTCATGATGCAGCGGGACACGGGATGTCTCATTGTGGGTTGTTCTGCGCGCTGAAGTTTCGCAAGCGACAAAGTTGGCTCAGCCACAGCCTGTCGGATAATCCTCCTCTCCTCCTTTAGTGTGGTCTGCCGGGGTCTCCCAGGCCCTTCCCGTCCATGGCGCGCGCGTTATTGTTACCACTGCTGCAAACATGGTAACAATGGTCTCATCTGCAGGATCCTGCAAATGATGCGCAATGGGTCGAAATGAGCAACCGGCTTCATGAGTCCCGCGATGCGGCCGCTGTCGAACGCATCCAGCGGCTGATAGAGCTTCTGCGTCCGCCTCCGCGGCATATTCAACATCTCACGATGCTACAACTGAGATCCACGGGCGACTGCGACTGTTCGGCGCCAAAAAACGCCCTTTAATAGCCGGGCGGATGGGCCGACGCGCGTGCGCTCCGTGAGCGCACGGCGCGCGAGTAGGCGTGTCAATGGAATCAATGGCTTGTCTTCCGATGTGGAACCGACCCACCAAGGTTGAAATATTCGGTCGCTTCCTTCTAGGTGCAACTCTTTTTTTTTGTCTAGAGTGTATATTGTACTGCCTTTGTGATAAATCTTTCACAAATACGGATAGCGCTTTGACCACAGATAATTGTTTTTGTAGTTCTTGCTTGGGACTAGCTAGAGTTTTGCGCATCTTCGATGCTCTGTTCGGTGATTTATTATTTTCTTCGGAAACTGCTACATCATTTTTTCAGTAAAAGATTAATTTGTGTAGCGTCCATCAATGTGCCTTTATTCTTCGGCCCTACGCCGCTAATTGCGGTCACGGCATTCGTCGAAATCTTTCGACGTTTGCCCATACTTACATTTGGACAACATTGTAAATTTTACAGTGTCATTTAGCCAAATTTCATTATTTATTAGATATCTATCTTCGATGTAATTTGTTGCTCTCTACTTTTGTTTAAATTCAGTTTTGAAGTGTCGCGCCTCGAAACTGTGACTTTGACGGACACTATTACCCAATTTTGCGTACCATCCATCAGTAAAATGTTTAGAACAATCTTAACCCATTTCTTCCTAGGTATTAAAATACATAATTTATTTTATAAATTTCTGTTAAATATTCAAAATATACCAATTTCTTAAAAATATTTTGATACTTGGGTGAAGCTGGACGAAATGTTGCGGAAATGCAACGTTGGGAGTTTTCTGGAAAGAAAGTGTACACATAACTTTTTAAAGAAATATTTTCTTAACTAATGTCCTCTAATTTTACTGGCATGCAAAAGAATACAAATGTATGCATAAAGAAGTAAAAAGCAAATGCAATTTAAATGTATTTCGCAATTTTTTAAATTAAAAATTCTTCTCCGATTCTTACTAACTTCATGCATTCTTATTGCCCTTTATTATGTAATCAACACGGCCCTTTTCCCTATCTCTCAAACTCTTCTTGATACACAGCCCTAATTTGAAATTTGGGTGCTAGATGGCTAATTGTAGTTTGGGTTTCCAGAATCTATATTTTCATTAGTAGCCCCCTCGCTTCTCCGAAGAGAGAGTACTACTTAGGACTCGAAATCAATCACACTTTAGGCATTTCCTGAAATGTAAATATTCCATGCTAATCAGATCCTCTAACAAATTAAAAACTCATTACGCTACTCCATCATGTAATTATACACAATGTTGTTTTAAAAACATTTTTTAGTTTAACCGAACAGTCTCATTCCCTTGCCACTATTTGTCATTCCCTTGCCAATAGTTGCACTATTTTATTAGTAAAGAAATACATTTCTGATAAATGATAAAAAGGACTCTAATACAAATAGTAGTTTGCCGAAGAACAGAAAGTCTCATTCTAATCATCTTTATCAATATTATGTTTGTCAAATTGCAAATTTTTCATTATATTTTCTTCTCATTTGTAACAATGGACGGTAAAAAATGTGGGGCTAGTCTCATTTTCGGCGAACTTTCGAAAATTGCAAAAATTGCGTGTTGGAAACATTTCGTTAAGACAATTACTTTTTTAAGCATTGCCCCGAGTTCATACCTTCTGGAGCGTAGTGGTATGGCTGTCGGCGAGGTGACTTAAAGGGCCTGAGTTCGAGTTTCGGGCGGAAAATATTTTTTGCTGGTTGAAAACACTTTTGCATAGTTAGCTATAGTATAGAGTATACTATAGTATAATATAGTGGAGCACTTAGAAATAATGCGAGAAAACATGTGCTGTTGCACTAGTTTCGTTACCAGGACCCGACAATAAGAGTTTTTCTGTCGCAAATTCGCCGGTTTTTGCGCTCGATTACAGTACTTTCTCTTCTTACGAAGTAAGTGCGAGATAGAAATTTATAATAAATGTTTGTGGATTTGTGTGAACTATCAGAATCATGTTCCAAATAGCTACTAATGTTGCCTACTTATTGATGCAAAAGTTTTGGCTTGACACCGTTCAGCAATTGTAATAAAATGCTAATAATTGTTTAAAAAAATATTTGAAATTCACTTAATGTACGTGTAAATGTAAAGTTTTCAATATTGCCAGTAATTATCGATATCTGAGGAAACTTTCATCCTACAATAATTACACACACCCTTTACATCAATATCCATTGTGAATATAACAATTCACAAAACACAAAAAAAGTAAAAATGCGTTTTCGAAATTATTTATAGCAGGGCACTGGACAATTAAGCAAGCACGTCCCACGGCTGAATGCAGACTGATGGCAAAAGCTGTTAGCCCTTCCCAAGAGACAAAATATTGCCGAACAGGTTGCAACAAATCTTTCACTTCATGCTTTGCACTCTAAATATTTCCTTTGTTTAAATTTTATTTTTCGACTTGTGGTTAGGTTTTGACAATAAATACTCCACTGAGGGACGGACAGTCTGACGTTAGGATGTGACTGACTACACAACGCATTAGAGGAAGTAATTTACTACATATAGGAGCTAGGTTTATCCAGTTTTCAGATACCTCGGCCCCATAGTACGTCTTTCTGTAGAAAAGAAGCCGAATTCTACCGTAGCATTACAATAGTTTTTCTTTACTACGTAGTAAGGCGAGAAAGTAAATATAATTTATTTTGGACGCGACGAAATGTACAGGCATGTACGCGAAGGCATTCGGCCCAAAGAAATATACAGACGGTAGTGCCAAAGCAAAAGCAATAAAATCGTAGAAATCGTACAAAATCGTAAAAAATTATACCAAATCATCTCGCTACCTCTAAGAGAATGTTGTTTTAAATTATAATGAAAGAGAAGCAAGTAATCCGGAAAAAGTTCCAAATCTCTTCAATCAACCCGTTTCTAGAATTGCGGCTGATCACACGAAGTGACTAAAATCACAAAATTCAACACCCTACGCTTACCAAAAATTTTGTTGTTTTCCAAACGGACAGACGAACGGAAGAAGTTTCCAAACGGAAGAAGTTTTGAAAAAAAAACTTTTTTTTCAAAACTTCTTCCAACGTAATCCTCAGAATAGTAAACTAATACGTATACATACGTATTCATAATGGTTTAGATGAATTTCAGGATTGTTTACTAAAAACTTGTGCACCTGCTGTTATACACCCATTAACTCACATTTTCAATGCTCTACGGACAGGAATATTTCCAGATACTTTCAAAACAGCAAAAGTTAAGCCACGTTTTAAAAAAGGAAACAGAAATGAAATTCAAAATTACTGGCCACTTTCTCTTTCTCAGTTTTCTCAAAAATATTAGAGAGGCTTTTCTATTCCGGAATGGACACTTTTCTCACGAAAAATGAAGACTCACAACACGGTTTCAGAAAATCAAAATTTACAGAAACTGCCATTTTTTACTTTCTCTTATACATACGTATATACGGGAGTAATATACGTAGTATAGAGAAACGTATGTAATGTTGTGGAAAATCGATTTCGAGATTTCAACAGAAATACACGTTTTGGGGTCCCTTGATACCGAAAAATTGTTGTTTTTTTTTAAACGTCTGTCCGTCTGTCCGTCTGTTCGTCCGTCTGTTCGTTCGTCTGTTCGTCCGTCTGTGAACACTACAAGCGCCTAAACCACACGTACGATCTTTTCCAAATTGAAAAATCCGCAGTCCATCTGGCTCTAGTTGAAGCTTTGAAATTTTGAAAAACATTCTTTAAAATTTGGGGGTACTATACATGAAGGCCCCCGCACAATGACATTTTCAAAATTTCCTCGAAAAACGCTTCAATTTTTTTCTTTAAATTTCTTGTAAGAATAGGGTAAAATGTAAAATAAAGGTCGCATAGGTTCCATTTTGACGATTAACTCTTAATTTTCGAAAATTACAAAATTCTATTTTTTTTACTTGCCTCTCACGTCGGTAATATTTACACTAGAGACGATTTCTTCGCATTATTATATTTATGTGTACATGTACTTTAAATAATTTTGAATAAAGTTACAGAAAACTCAACAGTTTTCTGTAAAAATATCTCAAAATTCCGCGTTTTCAAAAACGCTCAAACGCCATTTCCTTAAAAATCATTCCAATTGTTTTCTTCAAATTTTTCCAATGGATAGTTTTAATTGCACTGTTTAATATGAGGTAAAGTTCATTTTGCTGTATCCTTTTTTTTATTACACAAATATAATTTGTTTGCAATATCTTTCACACCTTTGATATGCACATTTCCATCAATTTGCATACATTATTGCATTTGTGAGTGATAGTGGTTCAAATGACTTTAAGTAAGCTTTTTCGAATACTCAATAGATTCCTGTGAAAAAGAGCATCAAATTTCGCATTTACAGTAATGCTTAATCGCAGTTGTTTTAAAAACGGCTTCAAATGTTTAAATAAAAATTTCTATTTAGGACGATGTTTTACTCTTCTTAATATTCTTGATGTCATATTTCGGTTGTACTATTACGAAAGAAAAGGTTGAGAAAATGTCAAAACTATGTACTTGGGGCGACCTTAAAGCCAGACCACACGAAGGAAATTAGAAAACTTTGCTACGAGAAAGTCTGTGCCATTCTGTAACCTCTCTTTTTCCTTTTCTTAAAGATGTTGATTCATCAATGGACCAAAATGACGAAACCATTGGACTATTTTTAAATCGTTCGAACGCTTTTGACGTTATTCGTCATAAAATTACCTTCATATGGACTTCGTGGTATTACCGTAGATTGGATAACCTCGTATCTTAAACATCGATCTCAAAGAGTAGCCGGTGGCGCTAGCCGAATGCGTTTACTACGCTCCGTGAAGTCACGAAGGTTAAGCGCATTCGAGACTCGCGGGTTCGTGGTTGGGTGACCGGCCAGGAACCCCGGGACCTAACGTCGTCGAGCCCCTGGCCGAAGGGATAAAAGGCAATGACTGACTGCGACGTGACGAGACTTGACAAATATTAAAAAGCAGCACTTTAATGGAGGATTACTCCCCTGTGCTAAAGCGCTCAACGCCCCTTAAGGGGGCTTGGAGACGCGTTGCGTCAAGGTGGAGACGCAACAAATTAAAAAAAAAAAAAAAGAGTAGAAATACCGTACTGGCACGAAAGGGCGTAATTTACTTATCTTTCCTATTCTTTGCCAATTGAGTATGGGGTCCCGCAAAGTTCGATCTTATCGCCCTAGCCTCTTTCTGTTACACGTAAACGATATGTCCTCGTCAATTAAAAATGGAAGAACAGTTCTTTTTGCCGATGACACTAATTTTCTTTGGAAAAAAGAAAAATAAATGGTATGATTTCAGAAGTTGCATTTTGGTTTGGTCATAACAAATTAATAGTTAACTAAGAAAAAACTGTTTCAATATATTTTTGCATTTCAAATCAGCAGTCGCATGCTCAATTGAAAATGAACAATAGCAATAGCAGTTAAGGTAACAAAATATATTGATCTCTCAATTCAGTCAAACCTCAAATGGAATGTACATATAACAGATTTAAATACTAAATTAAGTTAATTATGTTACGCATTCAGAATTCTTCAAAATTCTTTCAGACTTCGTGCAGCTCGTTGCGCGTATGTTGCAAATGTACATTCCCGCCGGAGATACGAAATAATATTCTGGAGAAGCTCATTCTTTAGTATCGAGACATTTAGATTGCAAAAGAAAATTATCCGATATAGAAAAAATGCCATCCACAAGATTCATGTAAACCTCTTTTCATTGAGCTAGCAATCTTACCATTGCCTTGCCTACTTACTTACGAATCTGTAATACTTGTCAAAAGTGATTTACTTAATGGTGGGAACATATTTTCATGTACAACTTATATTTATATTTACAACACACGTCGTAGAAATCATGTTCATC
The DNA here is from genome assembly GCA_011170035.1 of Teleogryllus occipitalis. Taxonomy (NCBI): domain Eukaryota; kingdom Metazoa; phylum Arthropoda; class Insecta; order Orthoptera; family Gryllidae; genus Teleogryllus; species Teleogryllus occipitalis. Next base: position 64,847 of record BLKR01015332.1, on the reverse strand, counting down.
AAGTGTAAGTATCAACAGCTCATTAAAAGAAATCCACAAACAATATATATACGTTACTTTACAACCGATTGCCAGATGACAATTAAAATCGGTACACAAATTTAAGTGAAAAGTAAAATCTTTTCTGATGCATATCATTTTCTAAGCAATTAGTGACTATACTGATCATCAAAAAGAAAGAAAATGTACATTTTAACAAAACAATGATATATATGAATTAGCTTACTTATGCACTCTATTTTTTTGAAAGACTTAATATGCCTACAACAAGTAATGTACTTCAGCTTCAAGGCCTATGATCCTCATCTCGATCAGGTTTTTGTCCAGTATTCCTGATTCATTGAGCAAATGCTGAGATGACCTTTTCATTTGCTTCTGGATACTGTAGTATTTTCTTCGACTCAAACTGAAGCTGATGCACCTGGACGTGGATCGTCTTCAATGCTCTCTCTGCCATCACGAAATCTTGCATACCTCTTAAAACTGTTTACGACTCATTTCTTCATTACCACAACCATGTTGTATCATTTCAAAAGTTTCTTTCACACTTCTACTCACTCGTTTTTCGGTCTTGCTCCATTGCTTTTTTCACGACTGATGGTTAAAACATACGATTACAGTTTTATTTACTACGAGCAGTCTCTGATGCCAGCGCTGTTCTTTTGAAAACGGCAGGTAATCTAAACACACGCTACGTAATTTCTGCATCAGATCACAAATGGCAGTAGTAGTTTCTCGAATATAAAATCAGTCAACTTTACTGTGGAAGGGACCGTGTATGTGTAGTATGTGTGAATTGGATTTCTATTCCCAGAACAATGCTACAAGAACGGAGATGGGTCCAAGGAATACCATGTACAAATAAGTAAAGGAACAGGGCCGAGAGAGGCCTGTGCGATGTTTGGGGAGTGCAAAGATGCTCTACGCTATATACGCATATCCCCAGAGGAACGAAAGGTCCCCCGAGAGGTCCCGGAAGGTGTATGTGGCGTCGATAGAAATAAAGAGGAAAAATAGCTGATGGATTTCAAAATTCCATATAGTGTTCTTTAAAGTCTAGTAACTTTTAAACGTTACTAGACTCTCAAATGGGTTAAGGGTGCCACAAACCCCATTAACACCCCATTTTCAGTCTTTTTTTCGCAACTTTTTATAAACTCGCTTAATGTCTCCACAAATATGTCCAATGCATCCTAACACTGAATTAAGAAACCAGACAAAGCAGTAAGGCTTAAATGAGGATCATTAACAATGATGGCGCGCGGCGCAATTTTAGCATATTGCAGTGAAATAGTTAAATTGTTCGAAGCAAAGTTCTTAAAGTAGAGATTACAAGCTTCAATCTTACCCAAATTAAAAGTATTTTGGATAAAAAATTATGGAGCACACTGTTTGAGTCAAATAAATAATGTAAAATAAGTAACAAAATTGTTGCGGGTAACGTGGGCACAACCTTAGCCAAGAATCCGTTGATAAAAATCAAATTAAATAATATTTTTCGTTATTTTCTGAAAAGTACCGAAAAGGAAAAAACGGGGTGTTTATGGTATTTGTGGACCCCTAACCCCATTTTAAAAACGGTTTTTTGATGCCGACTATGTTGTTCTTGCATAGAAAACTAATTTTTTGCCTGCTAAGCCATTGAATTCTATTTTTTGCGATAGAGCCTAATATACTCGTACATACGAGTATACGGCCTTGCGTTACGAATGTGCCTCGTATACAGTGGCGGATTAACTTGATTGCCGACTATAGGCTGAAGCCAAAATGCCGCCCTTCCTGACCCCTTATGAAACACAACATATACATAAAAATCAAAAAGCTATTTAGTACCAATTCCATGTAGGTGAATGAACATTAAAAATTATTTTACAAAAATAGTTATTTTTATCTAGAATATAATTTTAATTTTATCAAATTTCATTATAAGATTGTTTACAGACGTTTACGTCTACATTTCTTGCTAGCAAAGTTTTCAATTAAAGTGTTGTAATCTAAAGACAATGTTAAATTGGATTCAATACATAAAACGGCAAGATAATTTAATCTATCTTCTGACATAACTGAACGCAAATAATTTTTGATTCTCTTTATCAAGAAAATGAGCGCTCCGCAGAACAATTTGTAACTAGATGACTAAGAAATATACGCCAAGCAATATCGATATTTGGATATATATTATGTAGTTATAATTTTCGGAGAGACTTAAGGAAATCCTTTGGCTTAACCTTTGAAGAGTTGCAATGGGCTTGAAAATGTAAACACTCATTTTCAAATGTTGCTTCCAGGTCCATTGGATACAAACTTCTCAACTTTTCTGATTTCTGGTGCACTTCTAATGTGCTTAAATTTTCTACATCGATTATAATGTCGAATTTATTGTAAATATTCTTGTAAGGCGTATTTCTTTTCCTCAATTCAGAAACCAAATTGTCTACGTTACGTTAAAATAATAGATATTAACGGAGTCCTCCATTAATATCTATTATCAAGTATTATCAAGCACCCTCTGTATTCCAGAGGGCGCTGTATTCTACTTGTGTGTCTCGTCTCGTCAGTTGTCAAAGAGAACCGTCAGGTAGAATCTCCGCGTACGCGCCTCTTACTCCACGCGCCCCTGCGTCACTACCCAGCGGCCAGAATTGGGAAGGAATTACGAAAGGGGTAGTGTTTAGGACACTTCACAGGGGTTGGACTAGCCCTTGTGAAGCAGGCAAACTCGTTTTATTAGAACAAATTTCACATGAGATTCGACAGGAATCGAACCCGGACCTAAGTGGCTAAAAGCTAGCGACTTCCCTACGAGCGAAATGCCACGAGCCAAGTCATGAGCCACGAGCGAGCCACGAACTTGATTACGTAATTTCGCAACTAAGAAGTTGTGGCTTCTGACACAGGTTAATTAGTGTGCGTCCTTCTAGTGACGGGTCCCGGATGACCCCCAAAAGGCCTAGATTTCTCGTTTGTTTCCTCCCTTTATTTGGCAAAATTGATTTAAATAGGTATGTTGGAATCATGTAATAATTTAAAAATAATATTGAATAGTATTATAAATTCACGACAAGAATAATATGCAATATACTAATTAATATGTTTATTATTTAACAAAATCTGTGACACCCCCCAAAAAATTGTTCGACTGGATCCGCCTCTGTCTCCTTCAGTGGCGCGGGCCCGTACAGCGAGTGGGGCAGGCCAGCGAGCAAAGCCCATGAGCTATCTGCTCATGGGCTTTCAAATGCCTTATAGTGTTTTCTTATAGTCTAATAACCTACCCACTCGTTTGATGTCTCTACAAATACATTCAATGCAGCATAACACTGAATAATGAAATCAGTCCCAGCAGTGCGGCTCGAATGTGGGTTGGCTATCAGTACGGGGTGCGGCGCAATTTAAGTCGATTGCAGTGAAATAGTTAAATTCTGTGAAGCAAATTCCTTGAAGTAGGGATGTCAAGCTTTAATCTGATCTAAATTAAAAGTATTTTGGAAAAAAAAATTACGGAGCTATGGCCATTTGAACATTTTATTTCTATGGTTTTAACGTATATTTTTCGTATTCGGACTAACGTGGCACATTGTTTGAGTCAAATAAGTAATGTTTCATGATCATAAAATTGTTGCGGAGTAACGTGGGCACCAGCCAGAAATCCGTTCTTAAAAATAACATTAAATAATATTTAGTTGTTATTTTCTAAAAAGTAGCGAAAAAAGGCCAAAAAATGGAGTGTTTATGGGGTTTGTGGCACCCATTTTAAAAAACAGTTTTATTGGTGCTGATGTTTGTGCAACGAAAACTAACACTTTTCGCTCAGCCATTGAATTTTTTTTTTTTTTTTGATACAACCCAATATATAAATAGTATATAATTTGAATCACTTCTACTCACAAATGCAATAATGTATAAGAAATGTCCGCAATGTAAATATTAACGGTGGGAAGATATTTAAAAAAAATTGCATTTGCGTAATTTTTGAAAAAAAATGAACAAATCAATGTGGCGTCTATTTCATGTTGTGCATTTAGCACTAGCTGTACAAAAAGTTTAAAGAAAAAAATTGCAGCCGGTTTGGAGAGAATTGCGATTCAGCGTTTCTAAAACTGCGGAATTTTGAGCCCACTTTCACAGAAAACGTTGGAGTTTTCGAGAAAATTTATAAGACATCATTTGAAGCACATTAATACTAACGACGTGAGAGAGACATAAAAAAAATCACATTTGTGTAACTTTTTTTGGGGGGGAGAAATACAGCGAATTTGCGTTTGTCATGTTATTCCATACAGTTAGCACCATCTCTATCACACGTTCAAAGAAAAAATTCGGAACCGTTTTTTCAGAAAATCTTGTTTTTAGTGTTGTTTTGTTTTTTATTATTACCCATATGGGTAATAATAATTCACTCAAGACGTAAAACCATTAAAATTTTCAAATAAAGAGTATTTGACGTTAATCATAGATATAATTGTGGAGAACAAACTTTATTTGAAGGAAAAATTACTATCTTCATAATTGTAATATTGTAAAAAGACGGCGAAAAACTTCAAACTTCTGTAATTTCCAAACTTTCAGAATTAACAATGAGTAATGAAGAGTTAACCGATGACATATTTGGGTCAATCCATTTTAAGAGGTCCAGCAGTGGTCGCCCGACAATCTTGAAAAAAAAATCATACTTTGTACAAAAATTTCATTATGTTTTGGCTGTTCAAAAAACATCTTTATTTTTTTGTACCTCTTTTACCAAGGGCGGCCATTTTTGTTTTACACCGTGTGCCATTTTTCGCGTTTGTAGACATTTACTCTTTTCTAAATTACTCTGCTCTGGGTTGATTTAGCATTCTAGCAGTCGCGGCTCGTGGTTTTTTAAATGGGGAAGGCTGTGAATGCATTACATTACATTGCATTTCTATACATAATATCTTCCGAACACGAAGACTACAGTCCTGTAATGCTTCGCGCTTCTGATAAAGGCTTAAGGGAATAGCGCTCCTACCGCTTATTGCGAAAACTAGAGATGCACAGTGCTATTCGCTGAGCTGCATAGTAACGCTTTCTGGTGAGCACACCCTTCTTCAGACCCTAGGCTCCACCCTTGAAGGCTGCCTTGCCGCAGCCTTCGTCCGCCGGTAAGACTGTGCAGTGAATGTATGACGTCACGCCTCCTCGTTTTACATAGGCCTTATGGCGGAATGAAGCGGAACGCGCCTAGCGCTTTTCTCTTCCCTGTCAGCAGCTTCAAATGCGTTACGGACGGCCGATATCGAACTGACAAATAATACAGACATTTAATATGATTGTTACATAATATAACTCAGAAAACCATTATTAATAAATAAATACATTTATAAATAAGTTTTTAAATTTCTTTTGGGGGGCGATTTCTGTAGGAGAGGCTCCGCCTTACAGCCTTTAATGACGAACCGCGCCTGTATTCTAGAATAAAAGGCATTGGATTCAGTATACTCTGGCCTACAAACAGAAATATTATTTACATACACATACATGTTTTTATTTGGGAAATATTTGTGCCCAAATCTATGGAACGCGAATAAACGAAATTCGATTTCAGCGAGTAATTTCTCAAAGAAGGAATAGAATCACAACCATAATTTTTTCTGTACTTTTACACATAACAATATAGTTACGTTTGGTAAAATATCATTGGTAAATAACATACCACTTGAAAATTACATCCTTTTCAAAATTGGAATTTTTTCCAAATGTTTAAACTGTAATATCTCTGTTGGGGGACCAGATGAAAATCTGAAAATTGGAAATATGCTAGATCGCTGTGATACCAACCTTAAGTAAAAATTTCAACTTTTGAATTTAACTTGAAATATTTTTTAAAAAATTGTTAACTTAGGCAAAAAAAGGCTTCATTTACACATTGAGGATATGTTGTGTCAAGTATAAATCATATTATTTTGAAGTTATGTTAAACTAAAATCTTCATTGATTTAAAATAATTAATTATACTTCATTACTAATAAACATAAAAGTTGCTTAATATTTAATTTTCAATATTACGTATATTTTACTTTAAAACAAACTTACAACTTGACATCTACGTTTGTAATTGAAAATTTGGTAATCTTGATTTCAAAAGCTGATTCGGCTAATACAAAAATTGTTTATAAAATATGACAAATAAATCAATTCAGCCTTTTGTTTATTTTTCGTGTTTAAGTTTGCGATTCTGCTTATAATTTCTGAACGTTTGTGCAGAGATACGGACGGTCGCACAGTACTCCTTACGTGCAAATAACGTAACTGAGTTAACGAACAATGCAAGAGGATCAGCAGATATTAGATCAGTGCCATTTAAGAAGGTTCAGTCGAAGCTAAAGCTGCCAAACTTGACCCCGCACCTCTTATCATGTCTTAGAATATCAACATATGGTATTTGACAAAACCAACGCCATGGGCCGAGGATTTAACACGCTTTCGAGATCGTTCAGACTTTTGAATCGTCTATAAGTTTGTGGCTTCATTGTTGTGTTCCCTTTCCGTCAAAACGTGTTCCTGTGTTTCTGTGACTTTGTGCACAATTGTCTGACCGTTTATCAAAATGGTGGGTGAATATTGTTTAGGTGATTTTACTAATGAAGTTTGCCATAAAACTGTTTATGAAGTTTTTCCTAATGACATTAAGTGAATTGAAGACTTTGGTGCAGAGGAAAAAGTGTAATTTTTATTAAGGAATAACCTGACAACACATCTCTCTGTGTCACGAAATAAAATACAAAAATTTCACCTCTTTGGCCAGTCTTTTGCGGATCTTTTCAAAACTCATAAAAAGCCTATATGAAAAGGATTGAGAGAAATAATTTTGGCTCATTATTACAAGAATAACATTTTTTCGAACAATCTTATATCAGGGAAATCATTGTGTTCAACATGTTAATCTAAAATTCAGTCGCGATCTGCTGTACTGTGCGACTGTCCGTATATACGCAGAAGCGTTCAGAAATAATAAGCAGAATGGCGAATTTAAACGCGAAAAAATAAACAAACGGCTGAATTTATTTATTTGTTATATTTAATTGACAATTTGAATGAAGCTTCATTCTTGACCACTTTCCGAGTGCTTCCAGCATATTAACTTATTACACTCGTTTGGGAATGTGTTTGCCAATCACTTATTACTCCGAATATCGTAGTAAAGATGTATTTTAATATTCTGATGGATGAACATTTCATAAAGGAGCAATTTTTTTTATCATTTTGCGACATATTGCAGCATTTTGCGAAATATTCAATAACTTTGTTTTCTCAAATGTAACTACATTTATTTTTACTTTCTTGTACACGTAAAAAAGTTAGAGTTACCCCTTTGCAATTGCAGACAGGCCAATGTGGCCCAAGGGGGAGGTGAAGGTAGGACTCCACCTATTCGTCGCACGAGGAGGTTGCGTGGCGAGCAAAACGCTCCGGCCGCCTTTACCCACAGGAAAGATCCTGGTACTCACTTGGAAAGGCTGAGTCGACTTCACAGCCGCTCTGAATGGAAAGCACCAGATAACCCAACCTACGTCGGAATTCGAACCTAAGTACTTATCTTGTACACGTACGTATGCGGTGTAATATACGTAGTATAGAGAGAGTTATGTAATGTTCCGACGAAAAGTACCGTTTTCTCCGACAAAAATCTTGTTTTGTAATTCCCTGATACCGTCAAAGAGGATTTTTCTTGCTCCTATATGTAGTAAAACTTTCTTTAGTACGTGGCGTAGTCAGAATCAACATTTTGTGGTTCCTTAATACCGAAAAAGCTTCTTTTTTTAAACATCCGTCCGCCTATGAACAACTAGATTTTATGCCTTTCGTATAATTTTTGCCAAAATGAATAATCCCGGATCGATCTGGCCTGACTTGAAGCCCTGAGATTTTGAATACATTTTTTTAAAATTTTGAGGCTACTTCACACGAAGCCCCTGGAACATATTCAATTTTTTTTTCTCAAAAATTGCTCCAAATTATTTCTTTCAATTGTAAGAATACACTGAAACATACTTATAATGATGGTAGAGATCCGATTTTAAAAACGCTGAAAATTCCAAACAGAAAGAGTTCAATATTTTTCATCCGTCTCTTACAAGTTTATTATTGAAGATAGAAATTTTTTGCTTCAAATTAAATTTGTCCTCCACGATTAGATCTTTAAATAATGTATTGAACTTTTTTAATCTTCGTAATTTTCCTACAATTTTTACTGAGACATGGGCAATACTTATCAAAGTTTAAAATTATTCTGCAGTTTGGTTCCATAGAGATCTTTTATGTGAGCAAATTTCAAAATTTTATCTGGTTCCTCAACTGAGATATTACAGTTAAATTTTTGAAAAAAAACAACTAAAATTCCAATTTTTGTTAGGGTGTGATTTTTAATGAGTGCGCTACTTATCATTTATTCTTTACATAAAGTAATTACATTGTTATGTAAAAAAAGCACAGAAAAAATAAGACTGTGGCTATATTCCTTCTCTCTGAAAATCGAAATTTGTTCATTTGCGTCCGATGGGTTTCATTGCAAATTTTACCAGAATAAAAACATATTAGGTAAATATATCTTTGATTTGTAGGCCAAAGTTTACTGAATCCAATAAATTTTAGTTTCAAAAGCTACAACAAGCTAGCGTTGGGTACTTTAAAAATCATAAATGTCTACAAACGCGGAAGATGGCTCGCAGCTTAAGACAAAAATGGCCGCCATTTATGAACAACATAAAATTAACATTTTAAAACAACTAAGCACTTCATAACTACCAAAACTTGAGAAAATTTATATACAAAGAATTTTTTCCTGAGAAGATGAGGCGCCTGATTTATTTAATTCTTGATCATTTTAAATGGAATGACACAATAACAAGAGCAAGAAATTTGTTTTTTATCACTGCTACCGTACATCTACTCAACATTTCTTGTCTTAGATATTTCTTCAATGCTTTAATAAAAGTGATTCTTTTAACGAGACACTCTATCCACAAATGAGAGAAGTGAAATCCGCGTTTCAAAAGACAGAAGTATTGGTCACCCGGGTAGGCTTTTCCCGCCTCATCCAGGAGAAAGAGAGTCGAGGGACCAAGTTCCTCCCTCCCATGTAAAACGTCCGGATTTCATTAAACACTCTTAATTTTTTACAATTTCAAAATTTCAACTTTTATTTGAATGTCTCCTACACCTTTATTGAACCAGGAGATGTTTTTATTAATGCAAATAATTTGTCACTATTATCACTTTATATTATCTGATGTGCTGTTTTTCAAAATCTTAGTATTTTTGCGAAATTTGGATAAATCGTGGCATATTTCCAAAAATACGCACATAAAGTTTTCTGACGAACGTCTCCACAGTTTAAAGAAATTGTATACATTGAATCACATCACACAAATGTTATTTTCATTCCACCCTTTAATTTTTAAAAAATACACAAAGTTTACATGATAAAAGGTAAAAAAAAGTCATTGCAAAGAGAGAACAATACATTTCAACAATTTTAGCTAAAGCCGGCTAAAACACACAAAAAAATTGCTAACCCATTTAAAAAATGTAAACTGACTTTGCAACATAAAGAAGCTCTCAAAAATAAAAAATAAGTTCGTACAGACATTCAGGACTTCGATTCTGTAATGACTATTTCATAAAAAAAGTACCATGTAAATCATGAGTAAACATTTTTTGGCCAGGTCTAGTATATTTTTCCAAGCCATGTTCAAGCATATTCAGTGTAACTTCACGTTACAGCCTGAATTTTCAATTCCAAATTTTCATTTCGGAATGCTACATATGTCAGTATTCTCTAACAAGAAAATATAATAAATAAACGAACGGAAATTTCAATAACTTCAAGAATTATATAAGGTTTAGTATTAATGTCGTACAAGAGATTTCATTTGTCTGAAAAGAAATTACAGTTTTTTTAACTGATTACCGATACAAATACTCTTTCGGAAGTTTTGCCTGTCAGCTCTTTACTCGAATTACATTGCATATTACACCCATAGTAGATTTGAAAGGAGCACTACCACGAGAAGTAAAAATGCCCAGGGGAAGCGAGAACTATAATATTAAATACTGAATTACAAGCTCTTTAAAATAGTTATATACAACAAAGTATGTGTTAGAAATAATATCAACAATAAGATATAATTTTTAATATATTAATTATATTGATTGATTTATATTGAATAATTATAATATATAATATCTTAAAGAGGCAGAGAAACGAGGGCAAATTGAAGAGGGAAAGATACGAACACAAAAGCACGTCATATACAGTTGCTACCAACTGAAACTTTGGGATAATATTTCGAAAAAATGCAATTAAACTATATTACTAACGAACAAAAAATATTTCCTACATTTGTATTGGTACATGGAAATATTTACGTTTTCGTGCACTTGTTTTGTCTTTTGAAATGTGAAAATTTGTTATTGTTACTCATCCTGTTAAACATGGTATCAATCTCATGATGCCTGGAATTACTTACCTAAAACGTGTATTTCGACCAAAGTGACGACAAGAAAGATCACTGTCTCGTCTTCCACAATACTTCCTTTGCGGTACTGTACAGAGGAGAGTTGCTTCTGTATTTATATAGTCGGACTTGACAAGTAACGGTGTGACAGCCTGACGACCCCTTTGTCCTTGGTGGAGAGGGGGATATTAGAAGGGGATGTCCGGGAGATTGGCGCTTGCCACTTTCTCGTCAGAAAAATATTTCAGTTTCAAAGTTTAGAAAAATTACTAATATGTGATACTAGTTGTGAGAGTATTACAAAGAGAAACAAAGGAAGAAATTTTACATTACTAGAATCCTTCCTCTCAATATTAACATAAATTATTAATAGTGCATCCTCTCTAGCGTCATAGCACACTCCACTCTCGTAGTTCATGTAGCATCTTAATTGCATTAAATGACACAAATATTTCAACCATCTCTCCTCAAACTTGTTTTGTCAAAGAATTTACTTTGCTAGAAGCAGAGCATAATATACCCAAAACCTCACATGTTTTAATAGTGGTTTCACAATCTTCTAAACTATTCTCAAACCATCGATTTACTAGAGTAGTACTTTTTTTGGAACACAGACAATTTTTTTTTTTTTCATTCCCAAATGGGTATCATGAACGCAAACATTCTGGTCCAAGTAATTTGACTTAGTATTTGAATCAAAAAGTGATGTCCAAATTTATACTAAAATTATATTGGTGCTAAATCTATAATTTTCAATGTTTTTATCAAGAAATTCGTTCTTCTTTACAACAATTAGACGATTAATTATTTATTTAAAAATACTTTTATGTGTAAAGAAATAAATAATTTAATATATCGTTACATTTCATTGCTTTTACTTTTTAATGAGGTTTAAATAACGAGTGATGCAAAGGTCGAAATTTTTGCATTTTCGATAGAATTTAAGTGCATATCGTTCGAAGAATTCATACCAAAATATTGTAGTTGTGTTTCATAACTTGTAGTACGCTGCAAATAAATTGACATATGTTTACGAAAAGTGACAGATAAGGGAAAATAGGATTAATCATTGTAATGTTCATCAATAACAATTATTTCTACAGATAACTTATAAGAAGAAAAATTTAAATCGTGTTTCGTTTATCTGCGTATAGAAAAGAATGGGTGAATGGGGATATTTCTTGGGCCAAAATACATCATTCATATTTTGATATCGATCTAGTCATTAATGTCAATATGCCGATATCCGCAGTTGAACCAATGGAGTACGTTATTCTTTATTACAAACTCACAAACTTATTTCTAAAACTTAAATCTAATGTAAGGTTGAGGATGCCCTATTGAGTCCTCTATTCAGGTTCGAATTCGGAGAAGGTTTTTAGGAATATATTGTAGGGATATCTGTTTTTTATTCTGGTGTGATTAGGATTTTTTGCGAGTCTAAAGGTTGCAAGGGAAGGGATTTAGGGTAAATAATAGTAAAAGTTAGTGGCTAGGTATGTGATGTGATGTTCAATGAGTTTTAAATTGAGTTCTTTATGAAGCTGATGATTGGTGACAAACCACGGTGCATTGGTTAATGTTCTGAGAAATGAATGATGTGTAATTTTTTAGATTGATTTTTGCGGCATTTTTCCAGATGGGACAAGCATGTAGTAGTTTATTGTTATTTATTGTTAGAGGGTGGGGGTGGTGTAGGGTCTTAGTATAAATATTTTTGTTGCGGTTTTGGATGTATTCAGTTGGATTTTACGTTTGGATGCCAGGCTATCGAGTAAGTTGAGGTATATTTGTGTACTATTTCTGATGTCAATGATAGAGTTGCTAGAAGAGAATATTGCAGTATCGTCCAAAAATTGGGCTACTTGAATGTTCATTAATTTAGGAAGATCTGCCACATATAAGTTGAATAGTGTGGGTGAAAGTGGTGAGCCCTGGGGGAGTCCTGCGTAAATTAGTCTAGAGTTGGAATAATTATTGTTGACGTTAACTGAAAAAGTTATATTGTTGAGAAAGCTATTGATAATTGATTTTATGTAGTATGGGGTGCCAGTTGTTTTTGATCTTGTACAGTAAGGCTTGGTGCCATGTCCAGTCAAACGCCTGAGTGATATTTATAAAAACGCCTATTGTATGATGTTTTTTCTGGAGTACTGTGTATATATGTTCATATATTCTTAGTAACTGGTGTTGTGTAGACACTTTTTCGGTAAATCCAAACTGTTCCTTAGGAATTGTTCTCGTTATATGTAGGTGACTGTTTAATCTTTGTATTATAATGTTCTCAAATATCTTTGATAGAGATGGCAGTAGACTAACCGGATGATGATAACTTTCAGTGTTTGCAGGATTTTGGTTTACAAATGGGAATAACCATAGTATGTTTCCAGGTATGCGGAAAGTAATTTGTTCTCAAACACGAATTATACGTGTTGGTAAGTGTAGCTATTGTTTGTGCAGGTAACTATTTTAATACGATATTATTTACATCCTCGTGTCGGGGTGATTTTTTGAGTGGCAGTTTATTAATAATTGTTTGTTAATTTCAGAGGATGATGTTTAGTGTATTTTTTAGTGAGATCCATATTCGTGTTCTGATGCTGATTTGGTTATAGTGATGTGGCCCGGATGAAAATTAGTGTTATTGAGAGTGAAAGTTAAAGCGAAATAGTTGGCTAGTTCTTCTCATTTTTGGTAGGAGGTGTACGCTTTATTTGTTGTTGAGTTTATAGTGTTATTATAGTGTTTTTTCGTGTTTTTCTTCAGTATTTTTCTTGTGAATTGCCACAGAGTGTTATTATTTGCGCTGAGTGATTGGATTAAGTGTTAGTGTTGGTTATTGAAGTTAGTTATGTCTTTTTACGATATTTGTTATTAGGTTTAATTCTCTTGAGTTCAGGTGTTCTTAATCGGTACCAAAGTCTTCTAGTTCTATTTTTTATCGAAATTGCTTTTAATATTTCTTTCGGTAGTATTTTATGTCTGGTTGTTTTTTAGTGGAGTGGTTAATTGTGTACTTTTTAGCGTGGAGTGTATTAATTCGTTGAAATGAGAGATGAATTGGACGAATTTGAATCCAATGGGGTTTCTAATACTTTTGTTTCGGGTAAGGAATTTATTAATGTTTCTTGGAATTTGCGCCAATTAATTTTTAGTGAGTTTGGTTTAGGGGCTAGGGTATGTTAGATAAATAGATAGATATTTATTATTTCTGCAGGTAGGTATATACAACCTGGTGGCAGAACCTGGTGGCCATTTACATGATACAAATAGGAATATTAACTTTAAATTACTTAACAATGTAACTTTAAATTATTTAATAATTTAATAATTAAATAATAATAATAGTAATAATAATAATAATGTCATGACCGGCCGCACGTAATCAAAAGTGCCGCCACGGAATGACGTCAGCAGGGCTTTACCGCCCTTGGCGGCAGTGGGCACCATCCAGCGCGGGCCAGCCGTGCCCGGCTGAGCGCGGCCGTCACGCCTGAGCGGGCGGGGTGAAACTCAACCCCACCCCTACTACGCAGCCAGTCAACGGGCCTACGGCCCGGGGCCGCTATAAGAGGGCCTCGGCGCAACGCTGAGGCAGATAGCGAGCGACTGTGGTAGTGTATCTGGCGGTATAGTGGTGTTATTGTGTAGAGAGAGAGAGAGAGACGACGAAAACTGTGCTACGACTTTGGACTTCCCTTCTGCTATTTTGTGACTCGGCATTTGTTGGTATATCTCCTGGTTTACGACGACACGGCTACGTTCTCTCTGCAAGTTCTCCTGGTTATTCGGCACTACGGCTTTGTATCTGGTTTTGTCAATAAATTTGTTTTAAGAACCCTGGTGTGTTTAATTTGGATACTTCAAATAATAATAATAATAATAATAATAATAATAATAATAATAATAATAATAATACGAAGGTGTCCCATTGCAGAAACGATCTCGTATACCTAAGATCATTGGGAGTGCGAAGTTTTACGCTGCTTGTAAAGAAATTAATTCCATAGTTGAAAATACATTATCTCATACGATTTCGTTGGAGGAACTGTCTAAAGCAGTTCACTGTGCCGCTTTGGCACTTTGCTCTGTTTTGGGCAGAAAAATTAGACAGGAAAATGGCAGAACATCCAAAGACTCCAGCTCTAAACATGAATTCGTACCAACATGGAAGAAAATAGTCCTTTCCAAAATTAATAAATCCAGGAAGGAAATCAGTCATCTATCAGCGTACTTCGCAGGGAAAGGAAAAGTACCTAAGAAAGTGAGAAATGGGATACGATCAATTGCTAAAAGAATGAAGTTGCGAATGAACCTTAAGGATCTGGATAGAGATTGAAAGATGAAGAGGAACGTCTGAAACAGAGAATAGCTGCACTCGGTGCGAGAATTAGGCGTTATGATGAAGCAGCAAAGAGACGCCATCATCAGTCAGCCTTTGCTTTCGACCAGAAGAAATTTTATAGACTGCTGCAGAATAACAATGAAGACCATCAAGGACAATTTCCGAGTAGCAAATCCCTGATTCAGTATTGGACTGATATCTTGGCTAAACCAAAGCAACACGATGAAGGAGCCTACTGGCTGCAGGAGGAAATAGAAGTTTGTCTTAACATCGACGAGATGGCTCCCTTTGAAATTTCCCTTGCTGATATCAAAACAGCAGTACAGAGAACACAGAATTGGAAGTCGCCAGGTCCAGATGGTATCCAAAATGTATGGTGGAAGTATTTCACTGCCACGCACCCATGCCTGACTCGGCTGTTCAATGAAGTTTTGGTAGATCCAACTATATTCCCAAAGTACCTGTTGACAAGCAGAACGTATATAGTGCCCAAAGCTGGTGATAGATCCCAGCCAAAAAATTATCGACCCATCACTTGCCTGCCAACACTATATAAAATTATGACTTCCACAATCTCTGCAAGAATGTACAGTCATTTAGTCGACCAGCACATTTTGGCTCCTGGACAGAATGGGTGTCGCAAGGCTAGTATGGGATGCAAGGAATTATTATTGATTGATAGTGTAATTACGCAGCAAGTACGGAAGAATCAGCGCAGTCTTTCTGTAGGCTGGATAGATTACAAAAAAGCCTTTGATTCGGTACCTCACTCATGGCTTTTAAGAGTACTCGAATTGTATAAAATCGATCGAAGACTGATCGTTTTCTTAAAGAAATGCATGTCAGAATGGAAAACTCATTTGCAGATTAAGAAGGGAACCTGCTGTTACGTGACGGAATATATTGCAATTCGTCGTGGAATCTTTCAAGGGGACAGCCTAAGCCCGCTATGGTTTTGCACAGCACTCACCCCTTTGAGCAGAATGCTCAGACAATCAGGATATGGGTATTTATTGAAGAAAAACCCTGATGTTCGTATCTCGCACCAGCTCTACATGGATGATCTCAAACTGTATGCTTCTAATAGAGATCACTTACAAAACGAGCTCGAACTTGTCAAGAGTTTCAGCGATGCAGTTTGTTTAGAGTTTGGGATTGAAAAATGCGCTACTTTTCATGTCTGCGGGCAAGTCCAAAATGAAGAACAAAATATGCAAATATCTGGTGACACAATTATTAAAAATATCGGCACTGAAGACTCCTACAAATATCTGGGAATGCTGCAATTGCTGAGAATTTTTGATTCAGACGTTAGGAACAAAATTGTACAGAACGTGCTATCGAGAGTAAATAAAATCTGCAAATCGTGGATCAATTCAAGAAGCAAAATATCTGCTATTAATACTTGGCCTATTCCCATAGCAACTTACACATTTGGTGTAATAAAATGGACAGAAACATCCTTGCAGACTTTCGACAAGAAAATAAGAACTACACTCACAAGGCATCGACTGCACCATCCTCAGAGTTCAGTGCACAAGCTGTACTTACCTCGTGCTAGTGCAGGAAGAGGTCTCCTTAACTCGGAGGCACTGTGCCGACAGCAAGAAGAAAAGGTGCATCGGTACTTTCTCTCTATCAACTCGTCTGTTCACAAAGCTATCAGTGATCAAGATAGAAAGATGACCCCATTATGTCTGGCGCAACCAAGTAAAGAGTTTGATTACCTGTAGCATGAAGACCGCGTGAATATCTGGCTAAGAAAGGAACTTCATGGAAGATTTTTTGCAACTTTAACTTCGGAGAACATTGATAAGAAAAACTCTGTGGGGTCGCTTCGAACCGGGGGCCTCTTCGGTGAGACGGAAGGATTTCTTTTCTCCATTCAAGACCAAGTTGTCAAAACCAGAGCTTATAAAAAATTCATCATGGGTCAGCAAATTGATAGCCAATGTCGCCTATGTAAATCCACTAACGAGTCAATTCAGCATATTTGCTGTGGATGCCCCGCATTAGCACAAATAGAATACCTTAAGAGACACAACTGCGTCGCCAAAGTAATCCACCAAGCCCTTGCCAAGAGATACGACCTCGTAGAGAGTGAACAACTGTATTATGCAAACCTGAGCAAGTAATCACCAATGATCGAGCTCGAATTCTGTGGGATAGTGCAATTTTCACTGACCGAACAGTGGAAGCAAATAGACCAGATATTGTTCTGTTTGATAAAATATCTAAAACGTCATGCATCATTGATGTTGCGGTTCCTACAGATGACCGGCTTGTAACAACTGTTGCTGAGAAAAAGAGAAAATGCCAACCCCTGGCTGTAGAATTGAAGGACATGTATGGATTTCGCGCAGTGGAAGTGCTTCCAGTAGTGGTCTCAGCGAATGGATGGTCACCAAGGAATGGCAAGAGATCGCGAAGAAGTTAGAATTTACTGAAAAGCATATACGGACAATTCAAAAAGCCGCATTATTGGGAACAGCAAATATAGTCCGTAAATTCTTGTCTGACTTGATCTGCCATACCGATTTCTTAATTGAAAATTTCATTGTCACCATAACTCACGTCATTAATGTATTTATTAGATACCATTTACTTATTGTTCCAACAAGAACAGATTGTAAATTATGCAGAAGTAAAAAAAAAAAAACTTGACCGATATAAAAAACAAAATATATTCTTGTTCCACTTTACGTGCAAACCATTGTTGCCTTGGGTGATTTTGAGAAACCCGGCATCAGTGTATATCTACAGAAAATAGGAAATAAAAAAATAAAAACAATAATAATAATAATAATAATAATAATAATAATAATAATAATAATAATAATAATAATAATAATAATAATAATAATATGCTAACAATAATAGCATTAACTACATTTTATGGCTGACCTGCACAGTTATTTTAAACTATTAAATACAAGACTACACGACTTTTTCATTATACTTCACTTCAGTTTCACTTCAATTTACTTCACAGCATTTGAAATTCATTTCCCTTCCCACTTCAATGCTGCACTACACTGCACAACACGTCACCACACTTCAATACAATACTACTTTGAATATCAAATCAAATCAAAAATGTCTTTATTTTGCCATTAACATATAAGTTACAATATTACATTCAAATGTGAAGGGCAAAATAATTCGGGATCCCCTAGAAAGACTGTGTGGGATCTCCATCACCTTTGTACACAAAAACAAAATTGTCAGCAGCAAGAGGAAGCTCGCTCACTCGAATTAACATGCAAGAATAACAAAACAAAGATTTTAAACCTAATACTTCTGTGCACTAATAATATAACAAAAAACATTCAGATCTAAATATACATTACAATACTAATTGCACTTGATACCATAAAAAAGAGTAATAATACTCTTCGGGTAATCAGATTACATTTTGTAGATTATACAAGATTTCCAAGAACAACAAATAAAAAAATCGAACAATGTTTTTCACTTAATTATCACAAGAAAATCGTCAATGTTGTCTTGAGAAAAAAGCCATTTTCTTATTTTTCTCAGAAACTGACCGAGTGTAGTAAAATAACCTATTTCATTGCTCACAATATTAAACATTCTTGGTGCTACACTACTATAAAATATTTGATGGGCTGTTAAATTTGATTTTGGAACATATGAGGTTTCATATCTTCTCAAGTTGTATCTTTTTTCATGTGGTATTGAAAAAGCGGTGCTTCTGATGAAAAACATTTTTAAGACTTTAAAAATATATAAGTGCCTTAAGGGAAGAATTTGGAGATCAAAAAAATTGTTCGTGTATGTTCATACTTTGATTTAAATGATATTGTTCTCATAAAACGTTTTTGAAAGGTTATAATGGGAGAAATTACTGATCGGTACGCCCCACCCCAACATGAAATTCCATATTGGAGCCTAGAACCAACAAGTGCATGATAAACCTTAATACTTTCCTAGGACATAGTAATGACGGAGTAAATAAAATTTTCTTAGAGTGTTGTAGAGCTCTTTTTTTAATTTTTTAACATGATCCCTCCATAACAGTTTACTATCAATAACTAATCCCAAGTACTTAATATTAAAAACTTGATCTAATTCGAGGCAATTGCAGTAATTATACTTAGCTTTTATACATCTAATTTCATGAAATTTTAAGGGAGTGTTGAATTTAACTTCACTCCTTAAACCAAATATCATATACTTAGTTTTATCTCTTAGGATCATAAAATGCTTATCAAATCAGAATCTAAGTAATGATAAATCTGTAGTTATTTCATTATATAGCGTGTTGATATCTCTATTTTTATAGATAAAGGCCGCATCATCAGCAAAGGCCATTGGCCAAACGCCAATGAAACGACCATTACATAAGTTATTTATATCTATATATATAAAAGAAAGTCGTGTTAGTTACACTATTTATAACTCAAGAACGGCTGTACCGATTTGGCTGAAAATTGGTGAGCAGGAAGCTTAGAGCCAGGAGACGGATATAGGATACTGTTTATACCGTTCGACAGCGTGCCTGTGTGAGAACGCACGTTTTGCACGTTTTCGCGTGATTTCACATGTTAGCGGTCATTGTTGCCTGTTGTAACCTGCGCCTGATAATAAAACAAAAAATGTGTATCACAAGGTACTTAACTGAAGACTGCAACCTATGCACCAAAATACAGGAACAATAATGAAAGATTAATCTACTTAATTTTTTTATTTGTATTTTCTAATAAACAATTTAACTTAATAAATTCTAAAATCTGCTTATTTATTGCCTTTAACAGCCGGTCCCTATGATTACAGCTTTGTATTTCTCTCTTAAACAAAAATCAATTAAAAAAAACGCTCTGCTACGTAATAGATTTTTTAATTATCTATTTAATATCAGAGCGTATTTTTATTCTTCTTTGTTTGAGAGAAAAACACAAATCTGCAATTGCTTTATTATCACGAGTGCAACAAGGATAGTACAGTTTCTCACAGTGAGTGCGACGCGAGAAAAAGATGGGACCGGCTGTTAAGGCGGAACAGAGTTCGCTGGGTCAACTAGTAAATAAAAAAAGAATTGGCCCTAATACTGATCCTTGCGGTACTCCACATGTAATTGAGTCAGACTCACTTTCACAATTACCAATTCTAACTGTTAGTTCCCTTTCATAAAGATAGCTGACGAACCATTTAAGAGGTAGACCTCTCACTCCGGCTAACCATAATTTATCAATCAAAATTCCATGGTCGATCGTGTCGAACGCCTTGGTAATGTCAATAAACAAAGCAGAAACCTTATCACCCTTATTTAATGGATCATAAATAGCTTCCATAAATGTAATTAAAGCGTCCTCTGTGGACTTACCCTCTCGAAATCCGAATTGATTACTACTGAAAAAGTTATGTTTATTTAGAAAATCAATTAATCTTTTCTTAACAATTTTTTCAAGTATTTTTGCAAACACACTTAACAATGAAATTGGACTGTAGCAATCAGGTAACCTACGATCTCCCTTCTTAAAAAATGGAATAACAGTTGCTTTCTTTAAGCATTTCGGGAATTCTCCAGAAGATAAACTTAAGTTATAGAGATAGGTCAGCACATTAATGAAATGAGGAGATATTGAATTGAATATAATTATATATTTAATACAGGAACGCATTTAATAGTAATTAAATCAATAATAATAGCAATAAATGATTGATTTTTTCGCGTTTCCGGGCGCGTCAACTGCTTTGGTCATTATTCCCGTTAGTGTAGTGCATGTTTTTTCTCGGGAGATAGCGGTGATCTTCCCCCGCTGGATGGCGAGATCCGGCGCCGACCTACCGTCGGCTAGTGGGGTTTCCCCCTAACCAGGACTCTCCCACCAGCGGGGCACTGCCCCAGCTGGGACAAGCTCTAAGTAATCGACCGGTCTCCCGGAATATGTGCTACTGTAGTGCATGTTAGTGTGTGTGTGTGTGTGTGTGTAAGGGGAGAGGATAGGACAAGGAAGAGGAAGGACAGATCGCGCGCGGTCCGTGGCCCGTTTGGTAGGGTACTGCTCCGGCATTCGCCTGGTGCTGATCGGAGAAACCACGGAAAACTACCGATCAGAGCAGCCGGCCGCTAGAATTCTCCTCCAGACAGCGACTGAATTCAACCTAGCTGAAAAGCTAGTGTCCAAAATCCTGCCGCCGTCAGGACTCGAATCTAGGACCTCCCGGTCAGAGGCGCTGCAGTGACAACCGTTGATGCACTGAGCTACCGCTCCCGGTAATAGCAATAAAAATAACAATAATAATCAAATAATAACTGATATAACAATCCTAACTTACTAAATTAATAAAGTTGAGTATGTATTTAAATACTTATTCACAAAGTTTCTTGGCGAAGTATTTAACTACTAAATTTAAAATATTTTGCCCAACGCTACCCAAACCTGCCCATCGCCAACGCGCCCCAACAACGCACAGAGGAGTACTTTACCGAAAAAGTTTGCAAAAATTATTTTGTCATTAAATCGAGGGGGAACTGATTTCCGAAGGAATTTAAATACATTATAGATAATAAATTTACAAGTATAATGTGATATAAAACATTGTTTTTACGTGAGAAGTCATTTTTGTACTACGAGTACATTTTATTTCAGTTTTAGTACAATACTTTCTCGACAGTGGCAATCTTCTAGCGAACCCCCCCAGGACTTCCGAAGAAAAGAAATGTAATGGTGGTTTCCGGGTGAGACCATTGATACTTAAAGGTTTAATACTGATGGGAACTGATTTCCCTAGGAATTTAAATACATTATAGATGATAAATTTACAAATAAAATGTGATAAAAAACATTTTTTCACGTGAGAAGTCATTTTTTCACTACGAATACATTTTATTTTAATTTTAGTACAAAACTTTACCGACAGAGGCAATCTTCAGTGACATAAGGAAATACTCCGAACTTAAATGTTATTATAAATAATAATAATTAAAATAAAAATCCCATTAAATACCAGTTTATTTTTGTAAATGTCATTATTAATTATAGTTCTAATACGCATTTGAAATTAATGATACAAAGAAGATAAAAGAAACTAGTGAGAACCCGTTAAAGTTTGACGGTGAGATCTGAGATAAATGTAAAATACTGTGCCCAGACTAATGTTCACAATATGTTGCATTGTTTGGATCTGCAGGGTATAACGAAGATATTCTGTGATGTGGAGTTCCCAAAATTGACAACACGTATGGCCCATGGCAGGTGGCAATGCAATATCGGCACCAAAAGACACAAAAGAAAGAGCACTATTATACTAAGGGATATTATTTATAAAGTTTTTTATGTGTCATCATCTCCTATAAACAACTTTGATTTCTTTTGGCATATTGCTCGAAGGTAAACTTATTTTTCCATTTAAGCAATACAGAGTAAACTCGTTTGCAGAATTTCTCTCACATAGGAAGTACAAAGCAGAACAAAACTGACATTTCATAGACAACGAACCAACAGAAAACGAAATGACCTCACTAACACGACACTACGTTGACTTTTTCTATCCCTGCGTCCACTTAATGTACATTTGCGTCTTTTTGGGCGCGTGGGCAACGATACGGAATTCGACATAACCTGTGAACAACTTCACTACTTTAGTATAACCGAGCAAAACCCACCGTCCGAATGTTCTCTACAAAATACACCACAAAAGCAAGCACAACCTTGACGAATTGTAAACAAATCTCAACAATCAAAACAAAACATCAAGCAGCGCCAAGCATGAAGCAGCGTGCACTCACATATATCGACTCATATATATTGAATTTGAAATAGCCACATTTGGAAGAAAACAATTGACTATTGATAAGCGTACTATTAAAGAATGATTTAATTAATTAATTAATTTAAACCGTAAATGTTGGTGAATCAACACAAACAATATCTGACAACACATCTAGCGATCACATTCTTTTATTTAAAGGAAAAAATACTACAATCCGTTCAGTAGAAGCTTTAAACGAAGCCATGGCAGAATACCTTATTTTTTTTAATATATAGATAACCATTAATGAATAAATATAAAATTGTAAAAGTTAAGAAAAAAATTCGATGAGCAATCAGGGTCGCCATATCTTGGTGACAGACTAATCCGAGAGCAGGAAGGGAAGGTCATCGACGCCCGAGGTGAAGGGAGACCTTTCACTCGTCAAAACTAAGGCCCGAGGTGCACTCGTCAAAACTAAGGCGGAGGAGGCGGATTAAGATGCCTTGCTTGAGGCACGTGTCTTAGAAAACAAAGGTTGGAATATTTCTTTTACACAATGATATTTGAACACACAGTCACTTGGTCGGAAGTTCTGTGGATTTTGTTTGCAGGCGTTTCAATTTTAAACGCGAAAAGTGGCGTCAGAATATATGTTTCCCGGTTTAGTACCTTTCTTTATTGAACCGGAACTTAATTGAAAATTGTATATTTTGTGATGGGAAAGTGTTAAAAGAACGTTCATGTAATTTCAAAGCCTTAATGTTGTGTGGTCTAACAAATTCTGCATATTTATTTCAGCCAATGTCTCAGATACCATACAAGAATTTGCTTTGGGCTGACACTGGACTTTCGCATTTCTGCAACAATGAATATCACGAGTACATATTTTTGCATGCATGGTTAAAGCTTTCTGAACCTACGATACTCTGTTCGGAGATTTATTTATTTATTTATTTATTTATTTATTTATTTATTTATTTATTTATTTATTTATTTATTTATTTATTTATTTATTTATTTATTTATTTATTTATTTATTTATTTATTTATTTATTTATTTATTTATTTATTTATTTATTTATTTATTTATTTATTTATTTATTTATTTCAAAACTTCCACCGCATCGTTTTTACCAGCAGCCCGGAGATTCACTTTTGCAGCGTACATCAATTCGTTATTTGGTATTTGCTGCCTCAGTTCTTCGGTCCAACGCAGCTGACTGAGGTCATCTTTCAACGGTCGCCCCTGCTTACGTTTTCACATTGTTAGTTTTACAGTTTCTTTTAGGCAACTTTCATTATTAATTAGAAATCTATCTTCGATGTAATTTGATTCTCTCAACTTTGGTTTAAATTCGTTTTTAAAGTGTCGCAATTCGTGCTTCAAAACACTGACTTTGACTGGCGAACACTTACAAAAATCTATAAACAATTTTGCATATGATCACTCTTTTCACCAATATGTTTAGAACAATCTGTAATTACATTAATTAGTTCTTTCGTAGTCAGTTTCTTGATATTTTCTTCTGATTCTGTAAAAGAAAATATCACTTCACGCAATTTCTTAATCAACCTGGTGACCACCGACCTTACAATAAAATTGTATAACAATGTTAGTTGATTTACAGGTATGTGGATTACCTGACTCATGTTCCAAATAGCCTAAAATTGTCTATCAACTGGTACAAACGTTTTGGCTTGACACCGTCCAGCAGTTTAGCTAAAATACTAATGTTTGGTAAAAAATACTTGAAATTAACTTACTTTACAGGTAAATGTGAAATATTCAATAACGTAAATAATTATCGATATCTGAGAAAAATTTTATCCTAAAATAATAGTACTTACATTTTACGTGCTCAATGCATCAACTGATGTCACTGCAGCACCTGTGACCTGGAGGTCCCAGTTTCGAGTTCCGACGGCGGCAGGATTTTCTACAATAGCTTTTCAGCTTGGTCGAATTCGGTCGCTGTCTGGAGGGGAATTCTAGAGGCCGGCTGCTCTGATCGGTAGTTTTCCGTGGTTTCTCCAATGAACACCAGGCGAATGCCAGAGCAGTGCCCTAACAAGCGGGCCACGGGCCGCGCGCGATCTTTCCTTCCTCTTCCTTGTCCTATATTACACACACTAACATGCACTACACTACCGCATATTCCGGGAGAGCGGTCGGGAGCTTAGAGCTAGTTCCCGCTGGGGCGGTTCCCCGCTGGTGGGAGAGTCCATGTTAGGGAGAAACCCTGTTAGCCGACGGTAGGTCGGCGCCGGATCTCGCCATTCAGCGAAGGAAAATCACCGCCGTCTCCCGAGGATAAAACATGCTCTACACCAACGGGACTAATGATCTAAGCTGTTGACATGCCCGGAATCAGTAACCAACCAACTACTAGAACGTACAACGGCTGGAGGCAGACCGTTGATAGCAGCCGTTAGCCTTTCCGAGGGGAAAATATTTTGCACAACACGGTGCAACAAACCTTTCACTTCAGTTTGAATATGCTAAATATTTTCTCAGTTGAAAGTTTGTTTTTCGACTTATGACCATGTTTTGACACCAAATACCCCATTGTGAACATTGGCAGCAATCCCTCCTTGTTCCGTTATTTTTTGTGAGCCAGCGAGATAGACATGTCACCGGCGAGATTTGAGGGAAACTTAATGCTGTTTTGATCCCTCAATGACAAATCTCTTATAAATTTACCCCTATTGGCAGATTACGTTAATTGTTATACTTACTGACATCCTGTTACTCCCAACAGCCAAAGGCAGACACGCAGCCTCAAGAATTCAACGAAGTGGGGGCCCAAAAACGAAAGCTATCTGGACAAAGTTTTGAATGTGTACGAGAACTGAAAAGGGCAATACGTAGTATTTTTCGTGGAAAGCTAAATGTTAAAATGTGCTTGATGTAATAATATAGGATACTATATTATTAATAATAACATAATCATCGGTATCACCAAAAGAAATGACATCTGATTTTTTGAAACGAAGTGATTATGAAGGCCTACTTCTCTGCACTCATCTGGACTCGGGTGAAAATACAGCATGTACACAGGGTTTGAAACAGCAGCTCGAAATTTTACGAGTAATTTCGAGAAAAAAAATAGATATTGATATTCATATGTGATTCGTAATTTTAAATGAACATGTATAAGTCTAACTTTTCTTGTGATAACAATATTGACTATGATTAGGTGATTCTAACTCAATTCATGGTAAACCAATCTTATGATAAGCGTATAGGACCCTTAAGAGAATGAAGTCGTTAAAAACCCTGATTTTTGGGAAATTGGAAAAGTTCAAATTTTCTCCCGCGTTTTCCTCCAATAATGTTCTTGAAGAACTGTCTCGTGGCTAAAGAGCGAAGTTGCTCGCCTTTCACCAAGGAGATCTTGGTTCGATTCCCGAACAATCTCATGTGGAATTTGTTTCAACAAAACGAGTTTAGCTGCTTAACAAGAGCTAGTCTAATTCTTGTGAAGTGTCCTAAACCTACCTCTATCTTAATTCCTTCCCAATTCTGGCCGCTGGGTGGTGACGCAGGAGCGCGTACGCGGAGATGCTACCTGGCGGTCATATTGACGACTTATGTAATAGAGTATTATGTACGGACTATGTAATGGAGGATTACTCCCAAAGACAATAACTATAAAAAGTAAAGGCCCGTTTTCACAGTAGCATAAGTCATGGCATATTCCACGACATTTGAAAGGCACGACTTTCACAGTCGTGACTTTTCTTGAAAGTCGAGAGTGCGCGTTTACACGTTGACATCTAGTAGCACGACTTTAAGTCACGTGACACCGAAGTAGGCGCGCCAGTTTCGGTTTGAATGGTAGCATCGAAACTTCTATTTACAACTAAAATAAAATTATATTCGACTAAAAACAAAATAACTATCGTCCAAAAAATGCAAATTTGAGATATTGTGTTTTGAGAATACTTCAGTGGTAAAACTTTGAAATAGGTATTCTTGAAAGAGGAAAATAACACCATTGTCATATCATGGAACACATTCTGCGACAATGACCAGGACTGACCATTGGATTATCATCTTCAAATTTTCTAACTGATCTTACAGGGTTGCAAATTAAGATCAGTTAGAAAATTTGAAGATGATAATCCAACAGTCAGTTTCTGCAGAAACGATCAGGTTGTCTTAACAAGATGCAGAATAGGACATGCAAAATTTTCTCACGGCTACTTATTGAACAGGACTGATGCTGATAACTGCAATGAATGCAAGATTTCTCTTTCAGTAGAACATTTGTTTGCGTGCTCTAAATATGAAAGTTCAAGAAAGAAGTACAAATTAAGTTCTCCTGAAGATCTCAATAACGAAGAACAGTGCATTCAATTAATTTGCTTTCTAAGGGAAATTGAAGTGTATAACAATATTTAACCATATATGTATAATTCTGGATTACTGTGTTATTTTGTACTGACTGTGTAATTATAAAAGTAGTCGCTAATAACTATATGTAGTTGATGCAACTTTAAATAAATCAAATCATATCAAATGACCAGGACTAAGTGAAATTGAGTGAAAATCAAAAACAAAACCCAATGTTAAAGTACCCAGTTGTCTCAGATTGGTACAACTTAATGAGACCAACTATAGCCTGATGAAAATTTAATATTCCCGGAAATTGTTTTCATAGAATGGCTTATAATAATAATAATAATAATAATAATAATAATAATAATAATAATAATAATTTATTTCATTGTCTTCATGGTAGTGGTCTCTGTGGGGGTACAAGTTTAAGCAATATCATACATGACATTGCACTCAGTAGATGCTGAATAAGTCTCAGTGAGTGTCTTTAGTTACCTCAATTTATTTTTTGATTTTTGCATCTGAAGTTTAGTTGTTTAAAATTCAGGAGCATAAATTATCTAAAGGTCTTCCACAGAATGAAGTACTTTCTTGGTCAGATATTTTTGTAGTTTCAATTTGAATGTAGTGCCCTTCACAGGTTGCACAGTATTGTCCATGTTCCTTCGTTTGTGGAAACTAGAAACTACTGTCCCCAAATTTAAGAGAACTTTTATATTTTAACTTCAGAGGAATTATTTTTTCTATTTTACTCTGTTACTTCTATCATTCTACACATGATAATTAATCAATTTTAATAATTTTGTAAAAATTATTTTTAATTTATTTTTCAAGTCTTGCTTAAACATTAAAATATGCAAAATGAAACTAAGCAGAAAAGTTCTAAATGGTCTTTATTGTAAAGTAACTTTATCATTTTCTGAGTCACAATAAACGCAGAAAATATGAACTTCAAAATCCAGATTCTACTTATCATTCAATATAGGAGATTTTAGTCTTCTTTAATATTCTAGAAGTAAAATTTCGGTTCTACTATTAAGTTAAAGAAAAGTTAAGAAAACGTCAAGAAAATGTACTTTCGATGACGATAGATAGCAGATGGTCAGAGAATGAAGGAAGACCTTAAAGCCAGTCCACGGCAAGGAAACTAGAAAAAATTATTAGGAAAAAATCTGTGACATTCGGAAGCACCTCTAGTTTGTTTTGTTATTTAAGGTCGCATCAACGTCTGGGTCATTAATGACCACTATTAGAGACAACGTTATGGTAACTGTGAAGATGAAACGATATGGTGATGATAAGGGGTGAAAGGCCGAATACAAATACAACCATGCCTAAGAGTGGGATTCGAAACCGCGACCCTTCGGTCCGAAATCGCTGCGACACTACTGTCTTACCGATCTCCGCCACCGGACCGGCATGCATTCTTTTGTTTTTCCAAAATTACACAAATGTAATTTATTGGAAATATCTTGACACCGTTACTATTCACATTTCCATTGATTTGTGTACATTATTGCGTTTGTGAGTGGAAGTGCTTTCAATGACTTCAAATGAAAATTTTCGAGAAATCAATAGATTCCTGTGAAAAGGAAATTCAATTTCCGCCATTTACAATGGGGCTCAAACGCCATTTTTTCAAAATGTCTCAAAATTTTTCGATAAAAATTTCTATTTGGGACGAGGTTTTACTCTTATTTAATATTCTAATCGTAATATTTCGGTTCTAACGTTGGGACACCAAAAACTTGAGAAAATGCAAAAACAAACATAGTTTTACCGGCGATAGATGGCAGCTGGCAAGAGGATGGGGCAAGACCATGAAGACAGTCGACACTAAGGAATTTAGAAAACATTATTACGAGAATGTCTGTGCCATTCCGTAGTACCACTGGTTACTTTCCCGTATACGTACGTACATACGGAGATATACGTAGTATAGAGAAAGTAGTAGTAGAGAAAACATTTCTGCGGATAATCGATTCCCAGATTGTAACGCATACACGCGTATTGGGGTCCCCTGATACCGAAAAAGTGTTTCTTTTAAACGTCCGTCCGTCCGTGTCTTATGCCTGTAAACACCACTAGAGCATAAAACCATTTGTTAGATTTTTTTTCCAAAATGGATATTCCTCGGGCGATTTGGCTTGACTCCAGGCACTGCGGTTTTGAAAAACTTTCTACAGTTTACATGAAGCCCTCCGGACAGTTTCAAAATTTTCTCAAAAATGGCTCCAATTTTTTTCTTTAAGTCTCCTTAAATATAGAGTAAAATACCCTTATAAGGTGGCATACGTCCAATTACATGATTAACTATGAATGTTCTCTAAATTACAAAATTTTAAATGTTTTCTTCTATAATTACAAAGTTTAAAATTGCGATTTTTCCTTCAAGTGCAATTTCTTTTACATAATTAGTTCTTTCATTAAGATCATGTACAGATTTTTGAACGACTCCAATTTTTTTCTTTAAACTTATTGTAGGGATAGTACACTCTAAAAGACGACGCGATATTGCTCTATTCTTTTGTTGTTTTTTTAAATTACAAAAAAGTAATTTTATTGACTTGTCTCTCATAACATTATTGTATTGACGAGTACATGTGCTTTAAATAATATCATATAAATTTTCTCAAAAACTCAGCTGTTTTCAGTGAAAATGAGCCCAATATTTCGCATTTTCCGACACCCTCAAAATTTTTCTCGAAAATGGCTGCAAATTTTGTTCTTCAATTTTTTCCAACGGGTAGTGGTAATTGCACTGTTAAAAATGTCAACTTGTGAATTTTGCTGTATTCTTTTGATTTTAAAAAAATTACAGATATATATTTTTTATCTCTCTCACGACGTTAAAATGCACATTTCCAACATTTGCAAATCCTAGTACCTCCAATGATTTTGAATGAAGTTTTTCGAAAACTCAAAAATTTTCTATGAAAAAGAGATTCAAATTTCGCGTTTGCAGTAAGGTTTAAAACGCCATTTTTGTAAACTGGCTCGAAATTTTTCAATGAAAATTGTAATTTAGATGAAGGGTTACTCTTCTTTAATTTTCTTAGAGTAATATTTCCGTTCTATTATTAGGAAACCGATAAATTGACACAATTTCAAAAAAGGTACTTCGTGTGGCCGTAGATGAAAACAGGCAAGAGGATGGGACAAGACCGCAAAGCCAGTACACACCAACGAAATTAGAAAACTTTACTACGAGAAAGACTGCCATTCTGTAGCACTACTAGTCACTTTCTCGTATACGTACACGTTGCAAAGAGAAAGTTATGTAATGCTGCGAAAAATCAATTTCGAGATTTTAACGGAAATACACGTTTTGGGGTACTCTGATATAGAAAATGTGTTTTTTTCGAAACGTCCGTCCGTCCGTCCGTCCGTCCGTCCGTGCTGTGTGTCGCTTTGCAGTACCTGTACTCCCCAAGTACCGTTAGCCGCCAGTACCGCCGGTAGCGCTCGCTGCCCGTCGGCTGCACCCTTCGGTTCGCTCCACCCCTCCACCTTGCTTTATTTATAGCGTTTTCCATTCGTTGCACTGAAACTCACCCTAGTGCAGGCCAAAAACGTCATCGCTCCGCAAAAGTGCTGCCCCACACGCGTGAAGGGCAGCTACGGATGAAACAGATTCCGGAACTGAGTCAGTGCGTGTGCGCTACGCAGTGAGATTATAGATAGCTGTTCTTGGTCTGCCACACTGATGGAACTCAAAAAATAATAATTTTGAATTATGATCATTGTTATAATTTTTATGAAGTCTTTTGGTAATTCGTACTTCTTAATTCATAAATTATTAAGTGTGATTTCTTTATTTAAAAACTACCAAAACTTCCAATGAGTATGTGCCGAAATTTCATTTTTCGAGATTTGCCAGAGTATAGTACACAAGATTTTGAACCGAAGGGCTTCTGCAGAATTGTTTGGTTATTGAAAACCATAAAAATATTAACATGAACATTTCCGCTGGTATATGTATGGGCGTGCGAGAAACAGTTCTTGGCACATATATTTGAATGATTTTGTAAAGGTCACTATTTTTATTTTCACTTTATTATCGTTTCGAAATTGAGACGTACCTACACTTTGATTTCTAAATAGCACGGAATTTGTTAACATGAAGTTATTCAAGGTTAAATTTTAGGAAAACACAAACTGATTTTCCGAACTTCGTGAGTCACAAAAATTATTTTAAAACATTTCTTGCAAACCATAATATACTCCATCATTCGAAGTATCCCTGCGTGACAGAAGATCCTCAATTGCCTTCACAATTTCATCACGAATCTAAATCAGCATGGATAACTTCCGTACCTAATCTCACAATAGCCTGGTGCACTGGACTGCACTGACGCGATCGTCAGTGCAGTTTAGGGCGCCCCGAGTGCGTCCTGGTTCCATGTCACTGTGCGAATGGAACATGCGCTCCTTTGCACTGGTGCGCCCTAGCGGTCAAGTGGAACACGAAAGCTGTCCTGAATGCGCACTGGGTGCGCACTAGTGCGGCGAATGGAAAACGCTGTTAGTTGTGTCTCGCACCGCCTGTCTCGACAGTGTTGAATATTTTCACGCAGTTTTTTGAGTTCACGAAACAGAAAATTGTAGCGGATATGGCGGCAAATAACTCAGCTCCGGAAGATAACGCTTCTCTGAACGAAACGCACGACAGTAATGAGAAGTAATCAGATACTATTCCGGGACAGAAACGCTTGAAGGAAGCAATGAAACTAATTGAATACAAATTAGATTTTAGTAAAGTAAAAAATGATCAGAGGCAATCAATTCATTCTCTTCTGGAGGAAATGCTTGAACTTTATACCCAGGTCCAATTACGGAACGAGCGCCTTTTTGGCGAGGTCAATGCGTAAGATATAATTAACATAAAAAACACAGACATAAAAAACACAGTAACAAACATTAAAAAAATTGACAGTTCGCTTAAAGAGTTGAAGATACCACCCCAGATGACATGAGACATGTAGAAGTCGCAATGGGCGAAATCAAAAACGCAATTCTCGAAATTAAGAATACAGCACCTCCACTGCCCCTGCAAGTTAAAAATTGGCCGCAAGTAGTAAGGAGTTTTAAAAAAAATTGTCAACAATGCTCAAGTACCTCATACCAGCCAATCAAAACAAGATCCTCGTGCAACACACTTCATTGCTTCTGCGCCTCATTGCAATTAGGCTTTAGAGACAAAAACTGCTGTCGAGAACGCGCTTGCGATACACAAGCAGATAGAACCGATTCAGTTGTGGAGGCCGACAAAATGCTAATAGAGGCCTATTCAGCTGTCGAGGCCGAAAAAATTCCTGACGCGGTTAGGGAAGCTGGTACGGTCCAAATACGGGAACAAAGAAAAAAATTCCCAAATATTATGTTCGCTATTCCGCGGGGATTAGAAGATACTGAATTATTTCAGGAACTTAGCGACCAGAATTCCTGAGAGAGTGGAAACTTGAACACGGAAAAACTGAAAGAATCCGTTCGCCACAAATTTCTTATTCCAAATGACCAGCACGAAGATTATTGGGTCCTAGAACTACAACCAGAAATCTTCGCAAAATTGAAGGTTGCTAGAAGCGTATTCATTGGATGGCAGTTACATCACGTTGAAGCATTTATATCACCTACGCCAGCCACAAATTTTCCCGCTTTGACCACATGTCTAAAAAACGCCTAGATACGGACGTGACCTGCGGAAAATGCTCTGAGATAGGCCACGATGCTCGATCATTCGAAAATCGACCACGGTGCATTAACTGATGCCGTCGCAATAACAATGACGTAGCACACGAAGTCCGATCCAAACAATGCCCAGAATTACAATTCCCATTCTTATAATTACTAATTACATGACCACTGACACAATAAATAATACACGCATGAGCAGAGCATTTACTAAAGTTAATATAAAATTATTTACGGACCACTTGCTGAAGGGATCATGGGACGCAGTGTATAACGCTGTTGACATAAATGAAAAATATAATTTATTATTCTCAAAGATTTCATTTTATCACGTGCTTTCATCTTAAAAATGCATCACTTTAACACGTGCTTTCTTCTTAAAAAGATAAATTAAATATTTCACGAAAAAGTAATACTTGGATCACAGAAGGAATTACAACATCGTGTAAAAACAAACGTACCCTTTAGCCTATTTCTAAACATCCGAACGTATCACCCGGTTTCCTTGACTACTTCCTAGAATATAAAGAATTTTAAGGCAAGTAATAGTTCGGACAAAAATAATGAAAAATTATCAGATATTTTGAAGGCTAGAAACAAAACTAAAGCAATGTAGAATATTGTAAAAAAATACGAACACGTCATCTCGATACCTCGTAGAGAATGTTATTTTAAAGGATAATAGAAGAGAAATAAGTTTCCAGAAAAAGTAGCGAATCTCTTCAACCAACACTTTTCTAGAATTGCGGCTGATCTTACGAAGGGACTAAAACCAGAAAATCCAACGTCATACGCTTCCCAGAAAATTTTCGAAACGCTGTTTATTTCCAAAACTTTTTCCCACGAAATCCTCAGAATAGTCAGTAAATTAAAAAATAAATATTCATCAGGTTTGGTGAATTTCTGGATTATTTATTAAAAACTTGTGCACCTGGCATTATAACCTATGAATTCACATTTTCAATGCTTCCTTATGCACAGAAATATTTCAACATATTTTCAAAACAGCAAAAATTAAGTCCCTTTTTAGAAAACAAAAATGAAATTCAAAAGTACCAGCCAATTTCTCCTTTGTCCGTTTCCTCAAAAATAGTAGAGAGGGTTTTCTATACGCGATTTAAAACTTTTGCTTAGAAAAAAGAAGCGTTTTCACACTCACAGCTCGGTTTCAGAAAATCAACATCAACGGAAACTGCCATTTTTTTCTTTTCTTAAAGATATTGCTTCATCAATGGACCAAAATGAAGAACCCAATTGGAATATTTTTAGATCTTTCAAAAGCTTTTGATAATATTCACAACATCTTGCTCTCAAAATTACCTTCATATGGAATCCATGGTAATACCCTAGATTGGATAACATCATACCGTAAACATCGACCTCAAAGATGATAATATTCACCACAACATCTTGCTCTCAAAATTACCTTCATATGGAATCCATGGTAATACCCTAGATTGGATAACATCATACCGTAAACATCGACCTCAAAGAGTAGAAATACCTTACTGACACGAAAGGACATTAATTACTTATCTTTACAATTCTTTGCCAATTAAGCATGGGGTCCCACAATGTTCGATATTAGGTCCCATCCTCTTTCTCTTGTACGTAAACGATATGCCCTCGTATATTTAAAATGGAAGAACAGTTATGTTTGCCGATGACACGAATATTCTTTGCAAAAAAGAAACAATAAATAGTACGATTTCAGGAGTTTCAAATTGGTTTTGTAATAACAAATTAATAGTTAACGAAGGAAAAACAGTTTCAATGCATTTTTGCATTTCAAATCAGCAATCGCATGCTTCATTGAAAATGAACAATATGCAATTAGCTGATGTTAAAGTAACAAAATTTCTAGGTCTCACAATTCAGTGAAACCTCAAATGGAATTACATACATCAGAATTAAACACTAAATTAAGTTCATTATATTACGCATTCAGAATCCTTTCAATTTCTTTCAGCCTTCATGCAGCTCGTTTCGTGTATTTTGCAAATGTACATTCCCACCTGAGATATAGCATAATATTCTGGGGAAGCTCATCCTGTAGTACCCAGACATTTAGATTGCAAAAGAAAATTATCCGATAATGAAAAACTGCCATCCACATGACCCCTACAAGCCTTTTTTCATTGAGCATGGAATCTTACCATTGCCTTCCTTATTTATTTACGAATCTGTAATATATGACCGCGCTAAAAAATTCACAGTGCTGTTCAACCAATTTCGCTGTACCAGAGATTATTGGCCAGAATCAGAGGCTTCATATAATTTCAGCATATTTCAAATATGGCATTGAAACCTATATCCATCTTAACAAACTGCAGTCTATTTACGACTCTGTCCAAAATTATGACTCCAATTAATTACAGGCGGTGACGTTAATGCTAGATCTGAAATATGATGCGACCGCATTGCAGATAGAAAAGCCGTACAGGTTTTAGTATTTCTAATTTCAAATAATATATGCATTGTTAATAATGAAGAGGATTCACGTCCTATATTTTCGAAATCTCACGGGCAATCAAATATCGATCTTACGATATCAACCCCAAATCTTATTAAATCCGTAGATCAGTGGAGCCCTCGCCCAGGGGCAAGCACAAGCAATCATGATGCAATAACATTTACTATTCACTCGGATCATATGCCCGAGGACATTCCCAAAAATACAGAAAACTATCGGCGATATATTTTAAAACGAACTGCTTGAGATGCCTTTAAAACACAGTTTCAACAAGCACTTAATAATATCAATATCCGACCAAGATCCAGATGTCAATGTCAAGGAAATGATAGATTAAAAATTGCGGCAAACGTAACAATACCTTCTAGTGTCAGGAAGAATAAACGAACTCCGTGGTGGACAACAGACCTCATCCGCCCCGAACATTGCTTAATCAGCACAAGGATAACAATACAATGGCTGAAGAAACAAAATTTACATAGATGTGACGATCAGACACTAAGAAATAATTACCATCAACTCATTAGAAAGAGCAAAGAAGAGGCCAGGGAAAATCTGGTAAAACAAGCTGCCGAATGCGATCCATGGGGGGGGTTCTTATTAGCTTGTTAGCCGGCACCTGCGTGCCCCATAAATAATTGCTTCACTTCAAACAAAGAACGGCGCAACAAGAACCTGGGAAGAGACAGCAACGGAGCTACTTCAAGAGCTTTTACCTGACGACCCTCCGGAGGATGACACTCTCAGTCAGAGCAGAATACCGCGAAGCCGAAACTGATTACGAGACCAGTGACAACGAACCGCCTTTCACCGTCAACGAAGTTAAACAGCCTCCGACTAAAGAGAGCTTCGGAACCCGAGAATATTAACGCTGAAATTATTCAACATGCATTCCCAATCGCGAGACAGAAATTTTAAAAAATGTGCAATAAGTGTCTTGCGACAAGTATATTTTCTCGGGCTTGGAAAACTGCTGGTGTAACTCTGATCAGAAAAGCTGATAAGCCGGAAAATAATCGTTCGTCCTACTGCCACGTATATCTACTTCCTGTCGTGGGAAAAATTCTCGAAAAATTTCTCACAAACAGACTGAACAAAATTTCTAAACAACATTGGGAACAAAACCAGTTTGGTTTTCGTCATGGTTTTAACACAGAAAATGCGGTAATTGCCCTTCTAAAAGAACAGAACCATGACAAGAAAAATAGTGAGTTGTGATCCTTGCCGACATTCACGGAGCCTTTGTTCACTGTTGCTGGCAAGCTATATTAGGCCAACTGCGAAAATAGGTTATCCAGCATATCTTTCTGCAATGTTTTGCAGCTATTTTAAGGTCAATACGGCAGGAATGCGTGCAAGTGGAACTTACGTAGGACGGAAGGTACCACGTGGATATCCGTAGGTTGTCCATTTGCGGACCATCCTTGTGGAATATCCTAACGGATGAACTCCTTGCTGTTTTAAGAGAAGTAGGTGTTACGGTAAGAGCTTATGCGGATGATTTAGCAATCGTACCGAGGAAAAGCTGCAGGGATTTGCAAGAATGATCAGTTCAACCTCTCCACATAATTTCTAAGTGGTGAAAAAGCGTTAAATTAAAACTGTCGGTTGAAAAAAACAGAATGTATACTAATAGGGTTCACTTTTCACAAAATATTTCCTCCTTGCCATACCATACTTGCAAGGTACCTGGGAATCTCGCCGGATCCAAAACTCACACGTCTGCCCCCTGTCAAAATGCTTGTAATTTGTTCTACAAACTTAGAAGCATCAGTCAGCAGATAATAAAACTAAAGATGCCAATGGTAAAAATAATTTATAAGAGCGCGTTTCTGCCAATCACTGGATACGGAGCAGCAGTGTTAGAACACAGAGCTTGTCTTACAAGAATAAGTAATGTACTCAATAGTACACAGTGCTATTGAGTACACTACTGCTATCACACAGGCCTACAGGACAAGCTCAATCATGAGCCTTCAAGTCTTGGCAGGTTTGTTTCCATTAGAACTGGAAGTGCGAAAACTCGCAGCAAAACGTGCTCTAGAAAACCAGGAAACTGGAAATTTTCGGAACTACTTTAGCCGCAGCTGAAGATATGAGAAAAAGGAAGCTGATGCGTTTGCTGAAGAAGTGACAACGGCGGCGGTGGTACACGCATGATACAGGAAGGATGACAAAAACATTTGTGCCAAATGTTTCCTTCAGCGTACAGACTAAATGGTTCAAAATATCGAGAGAAACGGTACCGTTCCTAACTGACCACGGATTCTTTTCCGAGTATCTGCGTAGAAAAGGCATAACAGACATCCCCACGTGCCCATGGGAATGTCAGACGAAACTGTTGCATATGTCTTAACTGAATGTGAGCGACATGCTGTGCATCGCCTGTCGTTCTGGCGTAGTTCAGAAATTCTACTTGATACAGCTAAATACGACCAACTAATTAAACAGAAAGACATTTTTAGACATTTTGAAACACTATGTTTGAAAATTTGTAAAGTTCGAGAAACTATTTTAAAAATTCGAGATATACTGTGACGTAACCGAATATTTGATTCTTGAACAAACATATTTATCTTAAAATAACTTCTCCACAGAGAGCATGTCGCAACCGATCGCGCCTTCCGTGGGCGGTCGAAGGGTCAATTAGTTTCGCGCGTCTGTAAACACGACCACTTGGCGTCGCCCCGGAGAAGCGAGGGGCATGATGTTTATTACAAAGCAAGCTTCAGATTATTTCAATTTCGTAGAAAATCTAGAGATAACTCTGAACAAAATTAGTAATCTCTCTTTTAAATCCATTGTTGTATGCGGAGATTTCAATATTGATTTTCTGAGCGAATCCCACGAAAAAGAGCAGTTTCTCAATTTAATTCATTCTTTTAATTTAGATATTACAGTGAACGTACCTACACGGAATACTCTTAAATCACAAACAGCAATAGATCAAATTATAATTAACAAAACCACAACTAGATATGAAATAATAACGAATAATCTAGGTTACAGTGACCACGATGCACAAATTCTTACAATTACTAATAACATGAATACTGACACAATAAATAAAACACGCATGTGCAGAGCATTTACTACAGTTAACATAAAGTTATTTACGGACTACTTGCTGAAAGACTCATGGGAGGCAGTTTATAACGCTATTGACACAAATGAAAAATATAATTTATTTTTCTCAAAGCTTTCATTTCTCTTTAACGCATGCTTTCCTATTAAAAAGAGAAAATTAAACATTTCACGAAAAAGTAATACTTGGATCACAAAAGGAATTAGAACATCGTGTAAAAATAAACGTACTCTCTACTTTATTTCTAAACGTCATGACGTATCTCAAGATTTCCTTATCTACTTTAAAAAATACAAAACATTGTTACGAAAAGTCATAAGGCAGGCTAAAATCATGAAAAACGATCAGGATATTTTGAACTCAAATAATAAAACAAAAGCAATGTGGAATATAATAAACAATACTACCAAATCAACTAGAAAACCCGTAGAGAATGTTGTTTTAAAATATAACGATATAAATGTGAACGATCCGGCAACAGTGGCTAATCTCTTTAACCAATACTTTTCGAGAATTGCTGCCGATCTCACTAAGGGTTTTCAGCCACAAAATTCAAAAACAGACAGTTCACCCAAAATTTTAGACACAATGTTCGTTTCCGAAACTTCTTCCTATGAAATTCTCAAAATAATCGGTAAACTAAAAAATAAATATTCGTCCGGTTTAGATGAATTCCCGGATTCTTTGTTAAAGACTTGTGCGTATGCCATTATACACCCGTTAACTCACATATTTAATGCATCTTTATGCACTGGAACGTTTCCAGATATTTTCAAAACAGCTAAAATTAAGCCGCTTTTCAAAAAAGGCAACAAAAATGAAATTCAAAATTATCGGCCCATTTCTCTTCTATCAGTTTTTTCAAAAATATTAGAGAGACTTTTTTACGTACGAATGGAAACCTTTCTCACTAAACACGACGCGCTTTCAGATTGCCAACATGGATTTAGAAAATCAAAATCAACGGAAACAGCTATATTTTCTTTTCTTAAAGATGTCGCCTCATCATTGGATCAAAACG
Source organism: Teleogryllus occipitalis (assembly GCA_011170035.1). NCBI lineage: Eukaryota > Metazoa > Arthropoda > Insecta > Orthoptera > Gryllidae > Teleogryllus > Teleogryllus occipitalis. Next base: position 25,684 of record BLKR01015332.1, on the reverse strand, counting down.
AGGCACCTATTGGATTATTTTTAGATCTCTCAAAAGCTTTTGACGTCATTGATCATGACATTTTACTTTCCAAATTACCTTCATATGGAATTCGTGGTATTGCTCTAGATTGGTTATGTTCGTACCTTAAACAACGATCTCAGAGAGTTGAAATACCTTACTGGAATGATGGAACATTACGTACGCACCTTTCCGACTCTTTGCCCATTGCATGTGGAGTTCCTCAAGGATCGATTTTAGGCCCTATTCTGTTCCTACTTTACGTAAACGATATGCCCTCGACGATTCGAAACGGAAGAACGGTTCTCTTTGCGGATGATACGAACATCCTTTGCAATAAAGAAACCGTAAATAGTACAATATCAGATGTTTCAAATTGGTTCCGAAATAACAAATTAATAGTAAACGAAAAGAAAACGGTTTTAATGCAGTTTTCCATTTCAAATAAACAATTCTGTGCTCCATTGAAAATGAACGGTGTACCATTGACTGATGTTAAGGCAACAAAATTTTTAGGTCTCTCAATTCAGTCAAACCTTAAATGGAACGTCCATTTAAATGAATTGAACACAAAATTAAGTTCATTATGCTACGCGTTCAGAATTCTTGCAAATTCAGTCAGCCTTCATACTGCTCGTTGTGTATACTTCGCGAATGTTCATTCCCGCCTGAGATATGGCATAATATTCTGGGGAAATACATCTTATAGCTCCCAGACTTTTAGATTACAAAAACGAATTGTACGAATAATAACCAAATCCCACCCACGTGATTCATGTAAGCCTCTCTTCATTAATCTAGGAATTCTACCATTACCGTGTCTTTTTATTTACGAATCAGTGGTTTTGTAAAAAATGACTTGCTTAAGGGCGGGAATATATTTTCAGAAAATGCCGAAGTCTATTACTATAACACTCGACGTAGAAATCATATTCATCAGGTGACAGTATCAACAGCTCATTACAAAAATTCACATACAATACATGTACATTATTTTACAACACTTTGCCAGATGACATTAAACGATTAAATTCAATAGAAAAGTTTAAATCCCAAGTGAAATCGTTCCTGCTGCATAACTGTTTCTATACATTTAGAGACTATACTGAGCATCACAAGAAAAGTAACATTAATTTTAACAGTGATACATAATGCATTATTTACCATTTGGACTGTATAAATAAGTATAAACAACCTGTAACAACTATTGTACTACAGCTTCCGGGTCAATGACCCCCATCTCGATCAGGTTTTTCGTCCAGTTTCCCTGATCCATTGAGCAAATGCTGAGATGGCCCCTTGTTTTGCTTCTGGACATAAATGTAACTTCATTTTCTGTGCACGTCTTCTAGAATTCAGTGGGAAATACAATTATTCAAGTTATCGTTTCCATGTCGCGGCAGGAAGTAATAAGAGCCAAAATTTATTGCTTATTTATCTTTGAAAATAGATTTTATTACATGGGAGTTTTTTTGCTTGTTTTTTTCTCCCTTTCAAAATTCAAAATTTATTGCTTATTTACCCTTGAAAATAGATTTTTTTACTTGGGAGTTTTTTTGTTTTTTTTCTCCCTTTCAAAATTCAAAATTTATTGCTTGTTTATCCTTGAAAATAGATTTTATTACATGGGAGTTTTTTGTTTTTTTTTCTCCCTTTCAAAAATTCAAAATTTAAGTAGTATATGACTTAATGTAGGGATCACAGAATTTTGAAAATGTGCACACGATTCACTTTTCCCCATAGCACGTCATACGCAGTTTTTTAACTGTTTTTTTTGACGTAAAATAAATAAATAAATATTATACACGCCTCGGGACCTCTCCGAGGACCACAGACTGCGCAGCTTGGAGGAACCTGGGACGACCGCCCAGAATTGTTTACAGGAAGTGTGCGAGAGAGAGCAGTCGGGAAAATTCCATCAAAATTACCGACAAGACGCGTAATCTGATTGGAGCGTAATAATTTCCGGCGTAGTAACTTTCGGCCAGTAACAACACGTCTTCCAAAATTTCTGTGGAAACTTCTAGAACATTCATGGAAATCGGGGGGGGGGAAGAGGTTTGTGGGCTCTGAGAAGCGCAGAGAGCAGGCAGAAGCGTAGAGGTCTTAGTACAGGCCGCAGGCAGGTGGAAGCGCTAAGTTTTCAGGATGGAGAATAGTACGGGGCGGAGACGCTCCCGGGCGGGTGCGCATTGCTAAGGATATATTTTTGTAGTTGGCAGTGTTTTATTCGCTCACCGAATGTAAGACAGTTGATAAAAAGACACTTTAATCGATTTTTTAAAATTTTATCTCTGCCCGTTCACGCCCGCGTCGAGTGTCGCGAATTACACGTCGACGATAATAAAGGCCCATTCACAATGCAATCACAAACATAAGCATAACACATAGACATAGACATTAACACAAGCGAAGAGTTGGCGTATTCACAATGTCGAACATAAACACAGGCAAAATAAGAGTTTCTATTGGCTATGAGACGCAGCACACGAATCGACACGATCGACTTCGATACTCGATTTTGAGTTAACGAACTGTGATTGGCTCATTCCTTATGTCTGACATAAGCATAGCACAGAAGCTTGAAGCTTGCAAGCTCTTAAGTTAACGTCTTACGTGTTATGCTTATGCGAACGCATTGTGAATGAGTCCACTTGTAGACGTAGTCCTAACTTTTATGTTAACGCCATGCTTATGCTTATGTTTGCATTGTGAATGGGCCTTAAGTAGAAGTCGGTGATAATTCTCCCGACAAATATCGCGTCTTTGTTTTTGACGTTCGGACACGTGAGCTGTTGTCATCGATCACGTCGCCACCGCTGCCGTAGTCACAGCTGATGTTGCCGTTGGTGGCGCTTTCCTAAATGGGAAGTCGGCGACGAGAAGAACCTCTCCTTTGTCAACCCCAAGGGACGCGCCGTCTGGCAGAAAGGAGTCCAGCGACCTTTTTGGAGGCCGTTCATCCCAACGAGTTTCCCGCTGCCCATAGTGACTTTGGTAATTTGTCCAGCTGCGACATATAAAAGAACTATTATCACGCCCTTCAGACCTTATTGGAGGCCGTTCACCCCAACGAGTTTCCCGCTGCCCATGGTGACTTTGGTAATTTGTCCAGCTGCGACAAATAAAAGAACTATTATCACGCCCTTCAGGCATAAAATTCATTTAAGATTTGTTTTACCTGGACAATATTCAACCTTCAGGAAGTGCTGGCCGCACATTGGCTTCTCTTTTGTAATCTTATTAGCTCATCTCTGTTTGTTTTTTTAATTTGATACAAGCTATAATTTAAGATTCAATTGTACTAATTTTATACTACTTGATTAGAACCAAGGGTTTACAGCTGAGCTCAGACTAAGTGTGACAAATCATTTATATTAATTTTCTTTTTTTAATTTCTTATATAATTATATATTTTTTTAAAACTTTTCTTTCAATTTACTTCCATCACGTAGCCATGTCCGTCCACCATCCAAATTTCAGGCTCTACTCACCTCCTGAGCTAGCCGGCAACTCGAGCCCAGGTAGGTGGTAGTGCGAGTGCGAGGGTAACGTCGCAATATAATAAGACTTCCTGCAGAGCCTCAAATGTACTCAATTATAATATTATGTGATTAACTAGTGACTACAAGTATCCATGTGAATATATCAGTATACTAAGCTTCGAAGCCGCCTAGTGCAGCTGTCGGCATCAGAACCAAGAAGAGTTGCAGCAATAACAGCAAGTGGACACGAAGCGAACCACTAGGCTTCCCGTGGCGACAGACGTTAGCCTGCATTCGGTGACGAAAGCTAAAGAGTACTTATGACCATCCCTGCTACTGTCATAGATGTGGGTAACCAACACATGGATACACTAACAACTTAAACACTGCAACACAGACATATGATACAGGCAGTGACGCCTCGTGGTCATACTATTAGGGTGTGCAACGCCTCTCTTCTCTCTCCCTTCCTCCTACCCTCTCCTTCCCTCCTTCTCTCCTTCCCTCCCTCTCTCTCTCTCTCTCTCTCTCTCTCACACACACACACACACACACACACATGCCCATACATACCGACATACATTAGAAGCATACACATATTCATTAACATAAATAATGACAATTAGAAACAAGGCATCTTATGAAGTTTGATAACATGTTGAATAGTTTCTTTTATCAGCAACGAGGGTTGGCCGCATTTCTTTTCACTATACCTGCTTCGACTTCGCTCGGCAAGGACCCCTCCCAAATATTTACAACTTGCGTCGTGTTACCGCATGATTCGGCACTTCCAGAACGGTTTTTCAAATGGTGTCAAGAAACACATTGATTCGAAACTTTTTTACTCGCACTTTTGCTATATTTTCCATAAACTCACTGTACAAATTTAAGGTTGAAAGTCCAAGTTTCTATACCCAATACTCAAAAAATCTGGACAGTTTGCTGTCTACACTGTTTGACGAAACACGAAAACTGTGTCGCTTCAGTAAATGCTGTTTCTTTTCAGCACTTTTTTCTGTGACTTTTTCATTGATGTCATTTTAATATTTCGACGCTATTCATTATTAGGTGTACAAACATACTTCACAGAAAAACGAACACTCTAACTTCGGTTTTTCAAAACGCATTAAAAAGTAGCTTACTACATACGCTTACACAATACATTTCGGTTTTTACATGCTTCGGAATGGATTTGTAATTACAACTCGCTTTAAAATAACATTCGATTAACACAATACTTATGAATGCAATACTGCACAGCAATGCGTTTGCGTTTCGCGCGCTACCGAAGAATTGCTTTGGAAGGGATGAGAGCTCATTTAAGTGGAGAGATATCTCGCACTTTCTTCGTTCAATGTCACACTTACTTCTCTTAAAAACTTGTGCTAACCGAGTGTTATATCTTCACGACATGTCAAGGCACTTCCAGAGGTCGCCACTGTGTCTGCGCAGAATTATCCGTATTGCCCGGAGTCTGCTCCAACCGCCCACAAGCGACCATTGTTCCCCCTCTTTCCCCTCTAGCCCCGTGGGACCCACCGACACACTCGGCTCGATCGCATTTCCCGAGTTAGCTCTAGCTGGCTGTCACGAAGGGCATTGGCGGCGAACTGTCAATCGCCGCTTCCGAACGGTGCGTGTTTTGAAATACCATGTTTAGGAAACGCTCTGAGAGGACTTGTATTCCCTCTTGCTAAGAAATGTTTAAGAAAAATTGCATCGCAATTGTTTGGGTGTGCACATGCGAATGTGCGAATACCCACGACCCGCCACTGGATACAGATCAAGCATAATACCCGGTCTATACCAACATTCTGAAGGCGGCGATGGTGTAACGATTAGCGTATCGGGTACCCGATCGAAGCCGTGGATTTTCAAGGGCGAAAAAATACTTCGTACGCCTTCCTTCGAAGGGGAAGTAAAGCCAGCTGACCCATGTTAGTAGATTTACTGCATGTAAAAGATCCTCAAGCCTAAATGAAGCATCTGAGCTAAATTCCAATTGCCTGTTTCGTCGCCCAAGTAATACCTCCTTTCTCCCCTAGTAGGTGAAAGAAGCGTAACGAAATTTGCGTGGTCAGACGGAAGAGCAGGCCTCATGGCCTGAGTCTCGCCACGTAAAATAATTCATTCATTCAAAGCAGATTAAGTAATTACTGTGCACTATGAGAACATGGAACAATGCCGCGGTACGAGCGAAAGCTCAAGAACGGGGCTTGATCGCATTTCTACACATGACATATACACATGTCCGTCCGTCCGTTCTTCTGACCATCTGTGAACACCACTATGTTTACTTTATAACCTGTAAATTCCAAGGAATAGTTGTTGCCATTACAAACGCAATCATGAAAAATTGACAAAGTTTAGAAATATTATTTATAACAAATAATAACTGCACTATGTTTTCTACAGGACTCCGCTCTAGAAAATAATGAAATTTTCTTTGTTTTCATTTAATCTGCTTAAAATAGAATATAATAGGGTAATTATATTGCTTTTGTGTTCCGCGGAAGCTGTTACACACGCACTTGAACCAGCACGTAACAACGACGGTGTTCATTTTTTTTAATTCGTTGCCTCCTTAATCTTATTTATTGACGCAACGCGTCTCTTCGCCCAAGGTCGAGCGTTGAGCGCGGTGTAATCCTCCATTAATATCTATTATCAAGCGCCCTTTGTATTCCAGAGGGCGCTGTATTTTATGTCTCGTCTCGTCTCGTCTAGTCAGTTGTCAAAGAGGACCGCCAGGTAGCCTCTCCGCGTACGCGCCTCTTACTCCAAGCGCCCCTGCGTCACCACCCAACGGCCAGAATTGGGAAGGAATTTGGAAAGGGTTAGGGTTTAGGACACTTCATAGAGGTTGGACTAGCCCTTGTGAAGCAGCCAAACTCGTTTTGTTCGAACAAATTTCACATGAGATCCGACGGAAATCGAACCCCGACCCCCACACATCCACTTGACAGTAGGAGTAGATACTAGCGCCCCAAACAGTGAGCAACAGGCCGGCTTCAGACAGTCCGTAGCGCACAACGGGTAAACCGTAATATTTACTTCAAAACTTTTATACAAATGAACAGGGTGAAATACATAAATTGTGACATGTTGGTTGTTTCATGTTGGTTGATTTAATATCAACAAAACAATAATTTTATTTATATTTTACAGAACAATAATCAGCACTCTAAGTGTCTAAATGTTAATAGTTTAAGTCTTTTTCTTTTATTTTCAGAGATTTCATCATTTTGAAATTTGAGAATAAAATAAAGCCTCAGTCTAACAAGTATTTTTAAAATTAATATTTTTGTCCCCTAAGAAAAATTAACTGATAAATCTGGCACTCTCATCAGTAGCTGCTCTGATGATTCTTCACACTCCATTTTATGTGCATATTCCGGTTTCTTAAGCGATACTTCGGTTTTCCGGCTCCTAATCTTCTTTTCCAGTCTTCTCTGTTCTTTCAGGAATCAGGAGGTCCACCTCTCGATTATCTTTCTGATCTGGTCGTTACACCCTGGTCTTGGTCTTTCTCGTTTTCTCCTTTCACTTGGTTGCCATTCTAATGATCTCTTAAGGAGTGTTTTCTCATCTATTCTTTGTACATGTCCAAACCAAGTGAGTTGTTTCTTTTCAATTTCCTCTGCAATATCATGTTGCAGATTCATTATCTCCTTAACCCGTTCATTTCTAATTCTTTCCCTATATATTGCTGCCGCTCTTCTGAGGAAATCCATTTCCAGGGTTCTCAATTTTCTTTAATGTTGTTCTGGAAGTTGTCATATTTCTGCTCCATACAATGTAACACTTTCAATCAATTCAACACTTTTCCATACAATGTAACTTTTATCAATGTAACACTTTCAATCATACATTTATATATTCTAATTTTCGCTTTCTTGCTTATATTTGGATCTCAGATTTTAGGGCTCGTAAATTTTTTCTTCATTTAATAAGTCGGGTTTCTCATTTCTTTCCATAAAAACCGTTTCCCTGTTGTTGTTCCCAACTACTTTATGTCCTCCGCTGTTCTTATTATTTCCCCGGTTTCCACAGTCAACACGTCTTGTGTCTTGACTAGTGTCCAGTGTACTGTTTTTTCTAGGTTGAGGCTTAGTCCCCATTTCTCATAATCTTCTTTTATCTTCCTAGTCATATATTCAATATCTTCCTGTTCTTGTGTCATCAGCACCTGATCATCAGTGAATTGTAGGGCATAGAGTGTTGTGTTATCATCAAGTTGTATTCCCATCCCAGCACATTTTCTTTTCCATACCTGTAACACCGCATTAACATATATTTTAAAGAGGGTAAGTGACAAACAACATCCTTGCCGTAGCCCTTTTGATATAGGAAATGTTTGGGTCATCTGTTTTCTAATTTTCACTTTTCCCTTTTGATCTAAAGACAATTCCTTCACCGCATTTTTTAAAATTTTATTTACATTACTATTATTCATAACTTCCCATAACCTTATGACTGGCACACTGTCATAAGCATTTGCTATATATCAAGGAAAATCATATGAAGTTCTCTCCCCGTTTGCCATTTCTTTTGCATCACCTGGGACAGACAAAACAGGTTATCTATAGAAGATCGACCCGCCCTGAAACCACTTTGTTCTTCTTCTCCGTACTCCTTGTATTCCTCTTCTCTTAATTCTCTTAACATTCTTCCATATACCTTACTGAACGTGTTTGTCACTGCTATCCCTCTATAATTTTCACTCATGTCTTTCCTTCCTTTCTTATATATTGGTGTTATATAAATCATTTTCCAGTCTTCTGGTATATCGCCTATATTTATACACCTAACAATCAGCTTCGTCACTATTTGCACTAGCTTTGGTGTTCCATTCTTAATCAATTCACTGGGGATTTCTCCTGGACCCGGAGCCTTACCAACTTTCTTTTCTTTGATACATCTCTTAAACCTCTCTTCGGTTACTGTAATTTCTCTGACCGGAGATACTTTTTCCCTCTCTATAGTTCCAAGGAAGTCTGATCTTCCTTCATTTAATCATTTTCTAAAGTACTATTCCCATTTACTTACAGACATTTTGTATGCGGACTTTTTCCATTTGGGGAAATTTTACCTGCTTTGTGAACTTCCAAATGTCGCTTGTTTTAGTTCCACCTATGTACATTTCTACTTCTTGACATTTACGCTCCCATAATTGTTATTTTTCTTTCTTTATCATGTTTCTAACTCTATTTCGTTGGATTTTATTTTCCCCATACTTTCCGTTTTCTTGGTACTCAACCATGTTTTATACATCTTCTTCTCCTCTATTTCCCGCTCCAGGTCTCGAGTAATTTAATAGCTACTCCTGCTCTTTTTCTTATTTACAGGTATTTCTCCAAGTGCTTCATTAGCCGATTGATGTAGACTATCTTTGAGGTGTTCATATTCCCGGGTGATAGGTTTAAAATGCAACCCACAGCAGGGAGGGCGAATGACACTGGCAACTATGTTTGAGCGGGTGGAATAGCGGCTGGCGTTTTCAAGCAGATAAAATGCCGGGAAGTATGCTTAATCCCTTCTGCCACCCAGAGAAGGAGAGCAGGTGATCAACGTGGCCACGAGTTCAAAGAGAAAGGCACGAGCCTTTCTATTTGAACTCGTGCTTCCCCCCCCCTCCAGTGCGCCCTTCTATACGAAAGATTACATTGCTACTGAAGCTTTCTTAATCATTTTTGGGGGGGAATTGATAGACCATCCTGAACTTCCTGTAGTTTTGGCTGCGTGAGCACCGTGTTTGGGCGACTTCTTTCCCGATCAAACACGCTCTTGTCTCGCGATAGCATTTCACTAACCGAAATATGGTACTCTTGTTTGGAATAGACTCGTATTAAAATTGTTCTTTGAAAGTTGACTGGAACTCTTTGAAAGATTTGTTTCGAAATGCTCCTCCACCAGAAATCTCTATCCTGAATTTGCTCTATCCTGAAATTGCTCTATCCTGAGATATGGAAATTGCTCTATCCTGAGGCGTAAGTTAACTTCAAAACAATGAATGAAGACGCAGCCTGTTTTGCTTTGAGCAGGTATGACCCAGACCACAGGAAAGGCGCGGGTGAAAGGAAGGAGATGGCGAATGAAGGTATTGTCACAGAAATGTAGTCAAAGGAGCTGTCTCAAAAGCAATGTTGCAATTCTTTTACTTTTCTCTCAGGGCCTCGAACAGCGGGGTTGCGTTTTAATCTGTTCACCCGGTATCTCCTTATTTGATCCCACTGTGTCTTCATTCAGTAAATTATCCAATCTGTTTTGAAATAAATATCTTATACTGGGTTGTGATAGACTCTCTATATTATAATTTTTACTTTCACTATTTACATTTTTGTCTTCCTTATGTTTTTCTGATCTCCATTTCTTTTTGTTTCATATGTGGAAACATAATTTTGGCCTTCACTAGATAATGGTAGGATCTACGTTCTGGGCCTCTGTGTGCCCTGACATCCATTACTTTACCAGTTAAATTCTGTCTAGGGATTACGTAAATGATCACAGATATCCATCCTCTTACCTTATCTACCCAAGTGAACATACGCTTATCTTTATGTTGGAAGTGACCGTTTCTAATTGTAAGTTCATGCTGTTCACATAGTTGAATCAATCTTCTTCCATTCGACTCTTCTTCCCATGAAATTGCCAGGGTGCTCTGCTTACGTGAGTGCAGGACCTTTATCATCGCTTATGGATCTAAATGAGAGAAGGCGGAAGAAGGCTCAAGAAAAGAATGGAAACGAAGTCAAAATATGATGTAGAGGGAGCTCTTTTGTGGCAGAAAAAAATGTTGATGAAATACATAAAATTATGGAAAGAACCTTTAGTTTTCTTTAGTACAAACCTTATGTTGGTAGATGAAAGAAATATACAGCACTTTAAAGTAACTCTCAAAATTTCGTGTTTCAAAATTTGTAGTTCAAATATTGTCGGGTAAAATTAGTTACTTGTTTTCACAGGATTTAATGCTCCTAGGCCTGCATATAGTGTCTGAATAAACGTCAAGGTGTGTATTACAGTCTTATTCGCAGAGTCGGAGCGCTGCGATACGGCTAGTTTCCACAAGCGGATGGCCCGCTACCGGGTTTCCTGGGCCTTCTTCGTGTAACGTTACGCGAGAGCGCCACGACCTATAATAGAGGTGGTATAGGATATACATATACATAGCATCTTGACTCTTTACAATTTCCTCCCCATCGTTGTCATTTTACAAAATAAAATTATCAACAAATTTATATTTGCATAGTGTTTACAAATGCTACAATATATGAACAGTTCTCGTTTTATGACCAGGAATATTTCGTGAAGTACAGAAATTTTAAATGGCATTGTTATAATTTCATACGGGCAGCGAAAATCTGAAAAAACTTGTAAGTTTGCAGTACTAATTAAAATCATGCTCAATGTTTACTGAAAATGTATAGCCTATATAAACATTATTAACAACTATTTCATAACTTTTATTCAAGTATTATTTACATCATTACCTTTAGTTTCTCTCAGGATCGAAATTACTTATAGCTTTCGAATCTATAAAATTCTCCTGAACATGTGAATTTTTTCCATTTCTATTAATTGTTTTTTTTTTCGTTTCCCTTGCATTATCCCTTGGTGGACCTTGTGAATACCTACTAAAATGCATAACGTTCATGTTAATTTTATCGTTACTATTACTAAGAATATATTGATCAAATTTTCAGAGAATATTGAATTTATATTTATACTTTCATATTTATATAATTCTCATTTCCATTTTATAATTCCTATTTATACTTTTAACTGACGCACTATTTATATTACTCTAAAAAACAAAGGGTAATTTCCAAGTAATAATTCTAATAATTTCGGGTTCTGTCATCAATTCTCCTCATAATTTTAACGCAGCAACTTTCCAGATAGCGAGGTCTTTTTAGTTTCATTCCCATTCTTTTGATATCTTTCAGATAACAATTTAATTTTCAGACTAAATCTTTGGTCCTCATTTCAATAATAATTTAAAAACCTAGTTTTCCATTCTTCATACGAATTTGGAACCGGCATCAACGCGTCATGACATAATCTAGCCTTTCTGCGTAGCATGTTGTATAGCAATTGAACTTTAACAAAGTTTGCCACGTTATTTATCGCAAAATAATTTTTAACAGCCGATAAAAATGTATATTGCATTTTCCAAATATCTCCTTCGAAAAATAAATTAACCGGAGTTTGCCAATTACTGGTACATTTCGTATTTACTGACAAATTTTGAAATGTTCGTTCCCATTCCTTAAATTTTGTTTCCAAGCCCGTTTTGTCAACCAAGTTTCTGAACTATTCCTCATATCGTGTTGTTACGTAATTTTTAGAAACCTCCTATTGATTAGGAAGTTATGTATTTTTATTTTATTATTCTAATGAACATTTTAAATGGTTATAAGTATACATGCGAGAGTAATAAAAAATTAACAATTCTGACGAATATTTATTTTGCCTACATCCCGTAAATGCGTAAAAGTCAGTCATATTTAAATTTCTAATGCTTTTTACTTGAAATTTATTTTTATTTTCTTCCAGTCTTGGTTAAAAATTTGTTTCATTTACACCCCAGGCGATCGGTATTGATCCTCTATTTTCGTCTAGTTCTAAGCAGACGATGTCATTTGGTATTCTGTATTTGTAGAGAACAAGAGTTCTCTTTCTTCTCAGTTCTTCGCACAAAGAAAAGAAACAAGGTGACCGGTAGGTCATGGGTACGCGCTGGGCTCAAATTCCCAATGCAAACATATCATTCGCGTCTCAGGGAAGTCGATAATTCCGACTTCCGACAATGGTATCTCACTGTCCCAGATGTCCTTCCAAGAAGGCAAGGGAAAGGGAAGGAAGGCTCTGTTAATTAAGGCCTCTTTCATATGCCACTAATGGAAATTAAAGACAATTAGAACAAATACTTTTTCATTTCTAGGCTTGTGCTAAATTACAATATTAGGCATTTTTCTATTGCCCAATAATGTATAAATATAAATATAAATTCATTAATTTTCCCTCATTTTATCTGGGGTATAACGTATGCATATGATAATGAATAATGTATTTCGAATTATTGAAAACTCTACCCATGGCGGTAGAGCAAGGAGTTGAAAATGCTGATTTGCAGTGGATACCATTGTTTGGCTGGTAATTGGGTCAACCAATTCTGAGGCCACGGCTGCTTACATAAACTATTTCACAAAAAATCATGCCCTATGACAGTTCCTACCTGAATTTTGCTTAGAATATGCGTTTTACCATAAGCGTTTTTATTATACAATCATACAATTAAGACCTAATGTTAATTATGTTTAATAAATTCGCCTTATATTCGGAGTTTGTAACATAAAAGACATTAAAATGGGTATGAAACGAATTATTTTGCCGCATTATTTATAACGCAAATTTTTGTGCTTTTATATGTAATTCTGGAATGTAAACTTTTATTTACTTCAAAATATACTGCAGGTCCATTTACATTATTAGGTATTCTATTAAATAAACTTGTATTTCAATATTGTAATAATTTACTGTGTAACTAGTGATGATACAGAATGGCACAGACTTTCTCGTAGTAAAGTTTTCCAATTTCCTTGGAGTGGACTGACTCTACGGTCTTGCCCCATCTTCTTGCCAGTTGCCATCTATCACCGCCCAAAGTACATTTTTTGACATTTTCTCTGTTTTTCGGTTTCCTATTGGAAGAACCGAAATACTGCTATAAGAATATTAAAGAAGTGTAAAACTTCCTCATAAATGATAATTTTCATTGAAAAATTTGGAGCCGTTTGGAAGAAAATGGCGTTTAAACGTTACTGAAAATGCGAAATTTAAATCTCTTTTTCCCAGGAATCTATTGACTTTTCGAAAAACTTAATTTGAAGCCATTTGAATCACTTCCACTCCCAACTGAAATAATGTATACAAACCTCTCAGCGTAAACGTACATTTTAATATTTTTATTATTTTTCAGGAACCAAAAAAGTGTGCAAAACAATAGTCTTTCAGATTGATTGATTGATTGATTGTTAGTGATTCCGTCAACTACTAAGGCCATTATTCCCGTACTTGTGCGTGTTTTTGCTCGGGATGGTGCGGTGGACTTCCCCCGCTGTATGGCGAGGTCCGGTGTCGACTACCGTCGCTGAGTTTTCCCCAACCGAGCTAGCTGGATTTTCCTCTACCAGGTATCTCCCACCAACGGGACACCGCCCCAGCCAGGAGAAGCTCTAAGCTCCAGACTGGTCTCCCGGCGTATGTGGTAGTGTAGGGCGTTTGTGTAAGTGTTTGTAAGGGGTGAGGATAGGACGAGGAAGAAATAGAAAAGATCGCGCGCGGTCCGTGGCCCGTTTGTTAGGGTACTGCTCCAGCATTCGCCTGGTGTTGATCGAAAAAAAAACACGGGAAACTACCGATCAGAGCAGACGGCCGGTAGAATTCTCCTCCAGACAACGACTGAATTCGACCTACTATCAAGCTAGTATCGAAAATCCTGCCACACACGAGACTCAAACCTAGGACCTCCCGGTCAGAGGGACTGCAGTGACATCAGTTGATGCCCTGAGTCATCTCTCCCGGGAATAACCTTTCAGTTCAGGGTCTAGCTTACTATATCGATCATTAGCAAAAATTGTTTTGAAGTAGCCTATACGCGTTTGATATTTTCGCTATTTTTAATTGCAAGAATCACTTGTTAATTCTATCGGTATTCGTGAAGACTGTTTTTCTCAAAATAAATAATTTATTGCAGTGTTGTAGGAGAGTGTTTTGTTTGTTGTTTCTGAACAGCGCGCGTTATACTTTTTCCTGAACCATTTTGTGTCTATTTGTCCAGCAGCATTTTGGCTGCTGCAGGCCACTGTTCTAAACTATTATAGCATTTTCTGTTTTAGGGTGAACATATGTAACCTATGGTATCTAGGTGTGTCATACACACCATTTAAATATTTTAAGATTCATCTTCAAGGAAAATAAGTTATAAAGAGGTCCAGAGTTTGCGGAATCGGTGGTATAACGGTTAGCGTATTGGACTGTTGTACCCGAGTTTGCGGGTTCAAACCCGATCGAAGCCGTGGATTTGGAAGGGCGAAAAAATCCTTCGTACGCCTTCCTTCGGAGGGGAAGTAAAGCCGGCTGTCCAATGTAGTAGATTTACTGCATGTAAAAAGATCAAGCCTAAATGAAGCCTCTGAGCAAAATTGAGTTCCGCCTGTTTCGTCGCCCAAGATACCTCCATTCTCCGCTAGGTGGTGAAAGGAGCGTAGCGAAATTTGCGTGGTTAGACGGAAGAGCGGGCCTGATGGCCCGAGTCTCGCCACGTAAAATAAGGCATTAACTAACTGACATATGTTGGAACGAAGCGTTTGCTTGTCATGAAAATATACAAGTTTTTGAAAGCTGAAAAGATATTTTTTGATCCACAAGGTCATTTGTTCATTAGATCTATCTAGGCAGCCATACAAAAATATAAGCACATTTAGTTGACTTGATGTGGTTAAAGTTGATATTTTAATTGAAGTGCTGATAGTATTTCACAATGCGACAAGAAATGAGTGAATAATGCATACCTACACTACGAAGGGTATACAAGGAAAAGCGCACATGAAACTGTTTGGTGAAAGGAAAGGAAGGTAGGAGTCTAATTAGTACGGCGTATTGGTGAAGGTTAGGTCTCGAGGGAGGGGAAGTGAGGTGTGCATTTAGATAGGTGAAATACCTATGATGCGGAAACCGCTAACCGAATATTCTCTCTGGGAAAAGGAAAAGTTGAGGCGAGGAAGAGAAATATTAACCACTAACTGCTAAATGTAAAAATGTTTCTCGTTGGTGAGTTGAAAACTCAGAGAGATTTCCCTCTTGAGGAATGAATGTGTATAGATCAACAGTTGTCACAGGGAGACAAAAGAAACAATTATCCGAAAGAAATTAGAAATCTAATTGCAGAAAAAATAATAGAAAGTAGCAAACAGGACGAAATCCAGCTCATGAATATATTTTCAATAGATTAATCAAATCAGAAATTAAGTATTTAACATAAAGCGAACTTGTTATTTCATGTTTACAATAACTGTTTTTCCATATGGAAAACAGCAGACGAAGTTAATAGACCAATTTCTCAAATTCCATCGATTAAGTATTGTAGGAAATGGGCCCAGAGCAATAAAGAAAACTCAGAAACTTTTGCAGAGCATTTGGAGGGCAGATACCAACCATATGTAAATAGACCTTAATAACCAGAACATAATTAGTCAAGAATTGCCCTTACCTCGTGTAACTCCTAAAGTAGTAAAAAGAGAAATGACACATTAACTCCAAAATGGCCCCTGGATTTGACTTAATTAGTGGAGAAATACTAAAGCAATTGTCTCCAAAAGAAATATTAAAGCTAATGAATCTGTTCAACCTACTGATTACACTGAGGACTTTAGATATTCTGGGGAAGCTCATCCCAGACATTTACATTGCAAAAGAAAATTATTCGAATTATGAAAAAATGCCATCCACGTGATCCCTGCAAGCCTCTCTTCATTGAGCTTGTAATCGTACCATTTCCTTGCCTTATTTACGAATCTGTAATATTTGTCAAAATTGACTTAACGGTAGGAACATATTTTCATGCAATACTGATATTTATAATTACAACACACGTCGTAGAAATCACGTTCATCAAGAGTCAGTATCAACAGCTTACTTCAAGAAATCCACATACAATACATGTACGTTACTTTACAGCGCATTGCCATGACATTATAAAGTCCTGGCCGCGTATTAGGCCGCACTAGACTGCTGGCCAGCTAAAAAGCCGAACTAACGGGACAACTTTTGAAAAATGTCACTGTCGGATGAGAACATACATTTATACTCGATTTAGGGTAGTTTCGTTTCGTTTTATGTTGGCAAAAGTTGTTGCCAACCGTCACACAAATACCCAGTATATATTACTTTCAAGCGGTAGGGACATTTTTTAAAATTTAAGTTTGCAATGAAACAATGACTACTTCCGTAGATTCCGTCAACATTCAAAGCCATACAAGTGAAGTGTTAGTTTACGAGTGTTGCGAAAGATTTGCATTTTGCGTTTTGGTGCTCTTCGTTCTTTGCGTTTTATCGTTCAATTTATTTATTTAGTAGTACTAGGCGTTTTTGAGTTTTATTTATTATTTTACAATTGTTTTATTTAGTAATAATAATAAAGTTAATTGAAATAGTTATTGTAGTTTATTATTTGTTGTTGTTAAGTGTCCCTTTAGCATTTCTTGTTTTAGATTAATTATATTTATTATTATTATTTTTTCTGAATTCATTTTAATTATAACTGGAAAATAATGAATAGCCCAACAACATCTGGGTCTATACTTAATTTTGAACCTTTGAAGATAACACGTATTCCAAGTTCTCTTCAAAAGGGAATTATTAATTTATTTTGTGGACTGTGGAAGGAAGCAGTGGAAGAAAAGGTCCATGTTACCCACTCTTGTTTAATAACACGAGTGGCAAAATTATTACAGGTAAGAATGATTTTTTTTCTTTTCTACATCTTATCTTTTAAAAATTACAAGTGTAATTTTCTTAATTAAAATTGGGATGAGTATAGTTGTTAATTATCTTACCATTACTCATGTATTAATCGTAATAAATCCAATTTTCTTTTTTTCAAGATGTTGTGTGTTTACAGGTGTGTGTTAAGTCAGTTGATAGTATTATCAACAAATATAAAAAACAAAAAGCTCTGCCCACACCCAAAAAGACCCGTAAAAGATCCCCTCCAGTCACAGATATTGACAATTTCACTAAGGATGCAATTGCCAATAAAATTTATTGTGGTTTGAATTCAGGTAATCAATTAGACTTTTTAATTAGTTTGTTAGTATACAGTTTTATTAATATAAACAATGATCATTTTGTGTTGTTTTATGTATTATTTAACAAGTACCAAGGATTATATTTTATGTAGGTTGTGGTATTTCTATAAGAAACCTGTACACAGAGATTGTGGGAGATGAAACGTTAAATTTCGAAGGCTCTCAGACCTCCCTAAAGTGAATAGCGAAGAACATGGGTTTTACTTAGGGAAAGGGAGACAGGTATGCCCATGTGAGGGAGAATGAAATTATAATTTTTAAAAGAGAGTGCTTCCTGAGGAATTACTATAGAAATACAAACTCCAACACACCAAAGGCAGTAATTTATTATTATTATTATTATTATTATTATTATTATTATTATTATTATTATTACTATTATTATTTTTTTGTAATGGAGGGGGAAATCTTTTATAGATACCGGCGAAGCCGGTTATGTCGGAGTCTCCATCATGGCCTACCGACTAAAACCTAACCTCCATTCTCTTGTGCCCTGAGTTTCCCTCCATGGAACCGTCGTCAGACATTACTTCATGGAGGGAGCAGGCAGGTGGCTGAGTTGTTTTTAAAGCTCAAGCCGCTTCACGGGCGGAGTCGTTCTTCTTTCCTTTTCATGATGAACGTCACGAACCCTTGTATGAGGTACCACTCTTTCTCAGACTTCAACATGTGCTGCACCATGTTATTTGGCGAGATGTCCTGGTCTAGCTCGCTGTTTAGCTGGATCCTCCGACTATCCCATGCTCCGCACTCGAATATCGTGTGCCTTGCGTCGTCGTTTACTTGTCCGCAAAACACGCAATTCGAGTCGTTTGCTCTTCTGAACCTGAACAGGTAGGACTTGAAGCAGCCGTGCCCAGAGAGCACCTGTGTGAGGTAGAAGTTTACCTCCCCATGACCTCTATTGAACCATGGTTCGATGTTTGGTATGAGTTCATATGTCCATCTACCATTTGTTTCTTTCTCCCATCTCTCCTGCCATGCTGACAGGAGAGACGTGCGTGCCCTCTCTTTTATGTCTTCTTTCAGCTTGCGTAGAGGTCCCGTGCAGATGTCAGTGACTCCCTTCGCTTCGTTATAAACGTCCTTCCTTTCTCTTGCCAGAAGGTCTATAGGAGGAACTCTGGCCAGAACCCCTACGGCGCTGTCGGAGACCGTGCGGTAGGCTGACGTTATTCTTAATGCTACCCTTCTTTGTGCTTGTGCGACCTTGCATCTCATGGAGGCTTTCGCGAGTCTGTCCGCCCACACTGGGGCTGCATACAGCATTTGTGATTGGACAGCACAAGCAATCAGCCTCCGTTTCGCCTCTCGAGGGCCTCCCACGTTTGGCATTAGCCTGGAGATATTGGCCCCAGTCCTCATTTCCTTATCGGCGATCTTGTTGATGTGAGGCCCAAAGTTGAGCCTGTGGTCAATCTCGACTCCCAAGTAAGTTAAATGTCGTCTCCAGTTGATAATCTCGTCACCCACTTGAATAATTGGGGAACGGAAAGATCTCCGGTCCGTAACCAACACAGCTTCGGTCTTCTCTACAGCCATATGTAGAAGTCTTCTGTCAAGCCACCTTTTCACCCTACAGAGTGTTTCATTTACTTTCATCTCTAGTAAGTCGATGTTTTTACTATGACAGATGATAAGTGTCATCTGCGTACCCTATAAGTTGGGTATCTGAGGGAGTGTCCATGTGGAGTAGATTGTCGCACATGACATTCCACAAAAATGGACCCAACCTAGAGCCCTGGGGCACCCCACAAGTTACTTCTTCCTCTATTACAAATGTATCCCTATAGACAATACTCCGCTCGTGAAGGTAGTCTTCGATCAGTCTCAAGAGGTATTCGGGGACCTTCTTATCTATCAATGCCTCAATGATATCTTTCCATCTGGCGGTATTGAAAGCATTTATATCAATGGCAACCAACGCACAGAATCCTTTCTTCCCTTCACCTCTTGTGGCTGACTCCGCAATCCTAACCACCTCAAGAATGGCGTCCGTTGTCGACCGTCCTTTCCGGAAGCCGTATTGTGAAGGTGACAAATCTATCCCTGCCGCCAAGTGCTTCTCAAGTCTTGAGAGGATTAGCCCTTCAAGTAATTTGCCCATGGTATCCAAGAGGCAGAGCGGCCTATAAGGGTGCGTTTATGTTGGAGCAGCGACAAACGATGAGAGCAGCGATAAGTGCGAAGCAACTAAAACGTCCACATGGAAACAGATGGAAGTGTTCATGTTGACAGCGCGCTGATCACGGGATCAGCGCTGCGACCCGCGATAAGAGCGAAGAAAACCCTTTGGTAGGTTTTCGCTGCTAGTATCGCTGTTCCGCAGTCTTCACAGCTGGTCCACTTCAGGTGTTGTACATGACGGATAACATGAATGCTGAGAAATTGATGACTTGTATTATTGTTAGGAGTCAATTTTGGGACAAAAGGGACACAAATCTCCGCAATAGCTTCGTTTTAGACAAATTGTGTGCCGCAGAAATGAGTACAACACGTAAGTTTTAGAGGTTAGGTTACATTCGTTTTTCACTGAACGACAAGTATACAAATAATTACGTGATAACTGCCATTTTTATTGTTATGTTGTGTTGTGCAAAACTAAATGTTAACTTAGGTAAAGGACATAATCATCTGCCAGTGATAATGTTTTATTCTGAATCATTTTTTTGTATTGCAAACCCTCAGAATGTTTGTTCACTTTATTTGCTATAATCACCCATTTCATCTGTTAATGAATTTGTAAATTGCATCCACACCTTGTAAAACTATAGAAAAGAATTTATTGTAGTTGTGAGATATTGACCCAGAATGATTGAGATTATTAATTCTTATGTGCTTGCTGCACACGGCACACAATGTGGGTGCAATTCAAGGAAGTATAATTTATAACAGAAATTTTAAAATGAAACAAATTAACTTATTTTTAATTTTGTTAGTTTAATTAAACGATTGGGATGTTTTATCAGTGAATAACTATCACTGAAGAACAATATGAATAAAATGAAATGCCAGAAACAGAATATTTTTTTATTTTTAAACTAGAAAATTTATTGAAAAAGAATTATCTAAATTATTGCTTTTGATAGTACATGTATCTCATTTCCTAGAACAACATTTTGAAGGGATGAAAATTGAATGTTTGCAATTAATTCAAAATTGAAGTGATTGAAATCAGCTAGTCCCAAGCCACAATTTGGCAAAATATTGAGATGTTACACTCTACAAAGCCATCAGCCTTCCAGTTTTGTCATAGTTTAAGATTTAAGAAACAATTTTAAATAAAACAAATATGCCAGTTACCTTTATCACTTCCCTTATAATCTGTTTTCCTTGGAATTCAGAGTTGTTTTTACTTCAGAAAACAAAATAATTTATTTACAATGGTCTTTGCAAAACAATCATTTTAGAAGATATCCCTTGTACACTTGGATAATATTTCATGAAAAACTTACAAAATTTTGGGAAAGAGTGATATGTTATTCACTCAACACGAACAGAAGACATCTAAAATATTAATCACCTGGAAATGTTTTTAACATTAGATGGTTTATTGTACGTGCAATCTTCAGACTTTACATTCAGTTAAATGAAACACACAAATCACCACAATATAGGCTCTTTACAGACACAATAGGAAACAAATACTGAGAATTCAATTACGATTGGTAGAACTAACAGCAAAATTATTGTCTTAGACAATATTAAAATGAGAAGAATCCTTTCTTATTTCAAGACAATAACAATTAATTTGAAGATGTTTTAATTTTTTTATTTACTCTATGATATATATTGCACTAGCAGATATTTTTCTTATATTACAGAATAAACAACAATATAAAATACTTAAAATTAATTATCTTTAAATAAAAAATTATACTTCTTTTAAATACTGAAAATGTACCAAACTGAAAACTGTTTTATAAGATGAAACTTGACAGACGAATAAAATATTAGAAAGACTATGAATAATAGAAATTGGCAGAATGGGAGAGCACTGCACACATTTGAAATTTTCTGTTACATAGTCACTTTTCTTCACACAATTTCACACTTGTCTTCACTGCTTTTATTTTTCATACAACCTAGCATAAAATACTGTTATGTTTGTGAGATTCACATAGGCATATAGTACACAATACATTTACTTTCCTCCTTAGAAAACCCAATTCCATAATTTTTTCTTAAACATTCATTCACACACAACCAAATTTCTTTCAAGAGACTAGGCTTTTTCTCTCTGTAAAAAAAGGAAAGGCCATTGAGTTCCTCAAATGAAATCAATCACTAACCTCAATACTAAATAGTATACTATAGGTATAACCCTGCTGGAACTATACATCTGTTTCTCTTTTACAGTCCATGTAAATATGTTTGTATGAATGACACTTAATTTTCCATAAACAGTAATATGCATTATCATTCATTATTGTGGCCATGGCAGCTTACCTCTATAATCATCGCCACTTCAGCCAGGATATCACTTTAGACAATTTTTTTACGTGTCTGACTTTCTAAAATTCTCCTCCTTATCACATTCATAGAAGAGTTTTTTCGCCAAATGACGACGCATCGATGAAAATGCCAAGAAAAATATAAAATAACAATACATTTCCAAAACAAATCACTCTTTAATTCGCTCGCAGTATAAAAACTTCGAAATACGTACGCTCTAGGACTAACTCTCTCGACTGCACACAGCTGTTTGCTGCATGTTGCAGAGTCGAGAGAAATTGACACATCTCTCTCACCAAGCATGCCAATATCAAGCCAAGAAAAATACTTAAGGTGTAATGCTTCCATTGCATAGGGGAATGATGTTGAGGTTGACTCCTACTGCGCTTCAACTTAAACGGTAACCAAAAGTTCCTAAGCCAATTTAAGTAAATATGGCGGGTGATTTACATAAGGTTGGTATTGAATTGACAAGTTAGTTTCGCCGAATGTCCTGTAGATGTCTCTGGTGGATTCGGCGTGGCGCTGCTTCGCACTGCTCCGACATGAACACCGCAGCGCTGCGATTTCGCAACACCTACTCTCTCGTCGCTCTCATCGTTTATCGCTGCTCCAACATAAACGCAGCCTAAGACGAAGTCTGATCTATTGGCTTGATACCCTTCCGAAGAAGAATAAGTTTCTGTTTCTTCCACCGCCTGTGGAATGTGCCCTCCCTAAGGCAGCAATTGAACAAAGATAACAGGCAGTCAGGATACAGCTCTACAACAATCTTGAGCATATCATTCGGGATCCCGTCTATACCCGGCGCTTTCCCGTTGATGCAGCATTCCGCAGTTCATTCAATGTGAACAAATCTTTTTCGTCAAGGGAAAATCCTTCGGTCTTTCTCTTACCCAGCGATCCCTTGTGGGAAAAAGATCGCATATTATTTCCCTCACCCAACGTGGATCATCTAGGCCAGGTGTCTTCCAGTCAACCTTGAGCTTCTTGGCCACAATTTTGTAGGCCAGGCCCCAAGGATCTTTGTCAATATCTTCTAAAAGCATCTTCCAGCATCTGGCTTTGCTTCTTTTAATTTCGTTTTTGAGTAGCTTACAACTCACGTACAGATCTCTAAGAAAGGGATTAGTCTTGGCTCTCGTCACTAATCTTCGCGCCTTGATACAGTTCTTGCGCAACTCCGCTATTTCAGACGTCCACCAATAGACTTGAGGTTTACTCCTAAGCCCTCTGCGTCTGGGCATCGATACATTACACGCAGCTATCACTGTATCTCTGGTTTCCCGAGCTATTCCTTCGAGGGAATCCGTACTTCTCATCCAGCCCATAGTCCTCATCAGCCTAGATTCCTCCAGGGAGGCTTTGGCCTTATCTACATTCAGCTTCTTTACATTCCAAGGTGCTCTGCCTTTGTTATATCGAGCCACCTCAGGGTAACATTTCTCATTAGTAGCGTAGGAAAACCCAATATATAGATGGTCGCTGAGCGACTCCTCCTCCAGTACTTGCCAGTCCTTAACGCTTCTGCTCAGCTTTGCGGAGCCTATGGAAATATCCAGGATAGAGGAGGCATTGCCACGTTGGAAAGTATACTTATCACCGTTGTTTAAAATAACTAAGTCATTTCTTGCAACAAACTCGCAGACTATAACTCCTCTCTTATCTGACCTAGTCTCCCCCCATTCTGGCGATTTACTATTGAAATCGCCTCCTATAAGTACTTTGCCTTTTGCCGACATTACGCTTGCTTCAAGCTCGTCGATATCCTTATATTTCTCAAGCTGTTCGTTCGGAGAGAAGTAACAACTGTAAATCCTAACGTTATTCACCTCCACCCACACGAAACCAAACTTCGTCCGCTTGGATTCTTGTACACAAAGCTTCTTGTTAAGGATTATTATACCTGCTCTTCTTGAAGAGTCCTGGTACCACGTAGTTGCGTCAGATGTATCAAATTGTTCGCTGACTATCAACAGGTCAGCCCTTCTTTCAGCTGCGACCTGAGTTAGGAGGTCTTGCGCCTGCTTACTTTTCCTCAGGTTAATCTGAATAACCCTGAGCATACTTTTTCTTGTTTTTGTTACGAGCAGCGATAAAAGAAGTATATCTGTTACTACCTAGCACGTGATTATCGCTCTGATTTCTTTCCTTGCAAAGGATGCAGCGTACTTCACCTCTGCAATCCTTGGCGAGGTGTCCCACTACCCCACACTTATAGCAGGTGTTCCTCCTGTCAGGGCCCTTACATACGGTTGATATATGACCGTAGTCAAGACATCTATAGCATCTATCTATTTGCTGCCTTTCCCTGATCCGACAGTTTATCCATCCTATTTTAATTTTCTCCTTTGCCACCAGGTCTGAAGCTAACTCTGTTGGCAGAAGGACAGACAACATTTGTACACCGCCGTATCCCCGCCTCAATCGGCAGGAGTCGGCAATCTGTTCTGCCTGCACCTTGATACTCCGGGCTACCGTTTCCACCACTTCCTCCACAGTTAATGACTCGTCGATGCCCCTGATTTCAATTATGCGTTTCGGTGTTAGCATATTCACCTTGGCCTGAGCACCAACCGCCTTTCCTACCGCCTCATTTAAGGAAGTTATATTCCCGCTCTTGCCTAGAACAATGAGCAACTCCTTCGTTTGTGTCCTGCGGATAGACATGATCTCAGCCCCATATTCCTTAGGGTCTACTTCCTTCTTCATTTTTTTATGATATCAGCGTAGGATTCTCCTTCCTTGGCGACACTTTGATCGCTTGCTTTAGTGTGCGACCTCCTTGGAGCCTACCTGCTTCTGTTTCTTTCTTCCTGTTCTTCTTCCTATGTTCCTTCGGAACCTTCCATTCCTGTGTAGCTTCACTCCCGTCTGCTATTGCTACTATTTCATCCCCTTCCTTTTCCTCCTTTTTATCGTATCTACTACTTTCCATCGGTGGGCTAGGCGCGACCCTCTTCTTATTTTCTTGGCGAGCCAACCCTTTACTCTTTTCAAGTCTGTCAGCCCCTTTATGACTCGTGGGGCACTTCTGCAGTTGTGTTTTACTCACCAAGAGTTGGTCCCAGAACTCTCCTCTCTCTACTGTCATTGCTTGACACTTATTCTTGATCATATCAACCTCTTCTATGGCTTTAGTCAATGCTTCCTTCACCGTTGTGGGATTATTGCGTAGCATATTACTTCCAACTACGCTAAGATTACTGGCCAGACTCTTGATTAGTTTGATCTGGGCCATTTGCAGTTGTTCCATGCATTCCCATTTCTCCCATAACGAGTCGATATCTCCTCCCATTTTTGCCCTTCTAAAGGCACTATCAGGTTCCGTAGACCTCCCGCCAGAGTGCTCCCCACCTGAGGCATTATCTGACATAGATGCCAAATGGGCCACATCCATGTCATTGCAGTCGTTGGTTGACGACGCCCCGGGGCCTTCTCGCGCACCCCTGGCCGCCGGTACTGGGGATCCGGGCCCCTGCACCGTAAGCTTTGATCCTAATGGACCTTCCATGCGACGGATTTTTATTAGGGTTCGCCATCCCAAAGCATTTTATACCTTCTGCCAGGTTGGAAAATATAAGTTAAAGAAAAGAGTAGTGGAGAGTAGGGAAGTAGGAAAGTGAAGAGTAAGCACAGCAACAGAATAGAGAAGTAGGAGAAATGAATGACTCCCTAGCCCTCGAAACCTAATAGCGTCGGGGTCGAAATCACAAGGGGTCGAGAGTGACCAAAATAGGATAGTTGAAAGGAGTGGGCACAAGTAAGTGGAAGCAGTGCCGCACTAGGGGCCCTCCTCCTTTACCCGGGCTTGGGACCGGCAGTGACTGCTGTCATAAACATGCAGCAGCCACAGGCGGAGTTGTTGTT
>BLKR01015331.1:0-81603 GCA_011170035.1 Teleogryllus occipitalis | reverse complement strand
CCCGCCCCGCTCCGCTCCGCCCCGCCCCCCACATGGCACGACGGCCGCCACCTTCCTTCCACCAGCGCCCGTGTGACATCGATCCACCATCTGCTCCTGCACCGACGCCCCCCGCCCCCGCCCACTTGCACATCCTCTACCCGACAACCCATCGCGTCACACGCCCACTCGCGTTTCCGCTCGATTAAGCATATACAAATACCAAGCACTCTGGTCATCACCCTTACCTAGTGGCGAATCCTGAACATTATTTCAAGTATACCGCACTTTATGGAAGCTACCTTTACCGTTGTCTTTAATTTTCAGCTTTTCTGAAATCCCAATACTATGAAATTTCGTCCTTAATAATTGTTCGATAAGACAATTACGCAAACCACTAACTTCTGGATCGTTATCACACTCCGTTTTCACAAAAACTTGAGAGAAGCGTAACTTACGAACGACTAGAGAAGGACTGTTCAGCGCAATATTTTGCGGTGCTCCCCTCCCCGGCTCTTGAAACATGAGGAGCCCTCGGTTATTACGGTTGGCATGCGGTGACTTCGCCTGCGGTAGCGAATTCTCTGGACAGCATTAAGAACTGTTTGAAACTTCTCACTCTACCGCACTTCATAGCGCTTACAGATGCGGATGACTGACTGGCTCTGGCGAACAAAACGAGTTAATTTGTCGCATAAGTTTTAAAGCTTTCAAAATCTTAATAATTTTTTAGAGAATTACCACACTTACGAAATATTTCTTATACACTTCGAATTACTAGGTATACCAGCGGTATATGCGGTGTATCGGAGAATTCGCCACTGCCCTTAACAAAAATCCCTGCATATTCCGTCGTTAAACTTTCATCCCATTTCCCTGCATCCGCCATCATTCACTTAATCAAATTCCATTACCTACGTATCAGACTCAATTCCCGTTCCGAGACATCTTCTAATACTTTGTAGTACCAATCTGACGCGCTTCGTCCCTTCAATCCAGATCCCTGCCATCGTGTGCCTTCCTTCTCGCTGAACCTGCTCGTAATTACTGACCGCCTCAAACCACACCTCCTACCCCGCACTCCCACCCTCGCCACCCCCAACAGCGCCGGCGCAAAGAGGCCGCACGGAATCATTACTTCCTCCGGCGCGGAGCGGCGCCAAGGAGCGTTTTTCAGCGCGGAGGAACGAGGGCTAGGGGGAGGCTGCGGGGGTGGGGGTGAGCAAAGGCGGAAGGACGCCGCGCACCCAAAGGCGCCGCGTCTACCGAGATGACTCGACGGCTTATAATCTTAATGGCAAAAACAGACGCGCGAGCGCCAGCGTTATTAATCGGGTGGCGAGAAGAGTGGCAGCGCTCCGAAGCGCAGCTGATGAAGACGACGCGTCCCCAAGGCGGAGAGCGGCAATCACGCCCCGAGGCAGGCGCAGTTTTTTAGAAGGGGGGGAGTAGGAAATGGTATGGTGTTTACATTTGCATCATAGATATGGATTTGAGCCGTTGTTTTGTCGTAAGTTTTTATTTCTTCAGAATTACAATATAAGTAAAATAAAAATATTGGATACTAATTCAAAATTAGGTTTATATGTTCACATTTTATATTCCAATTTTTCAATTTTACTTAAATTCTAATTTTCTTCATAATAATATCCTGTAATAGACTAAAAATGTAATATAGTATATTATTATTATTATTATTATTATTATTATTATTATTATTATTATTATTATTATTATTATTATATTTTGTAGCACTGAAGATGGCCACAATGCGACCGAAAAAGCTTTCTGAAGGAATAAAAACGTACGACAAAACAACGCCTCCAATCCATTTCTAAGTGAGGGTGTATCTGAACAAGATTTTAATGCTGAAAACTTTACTACTAAGAATCAATAAGATAATGAACAAAAGTTCTAATCAAATAAATATTTTCCTTTATTCTCGTAATATCCCACGCCATGATGACGATATAGTTTTGAACTCTTAGAACTGTGATGTAAATACACACAAATCTTCAATACAATGACACTGAAAAAGAAAAACAACAATGTAAATTATAAATTCATACAAATTCAACAATAAATTAAATTAATTATTATCAAAATGTATTTCTAAATACTTTACGAGGGAGTGACTATAATCTTTCTGCACGCAACATTCCTAGAAGGTAAACATTTCACTATTAGAGATGCGTTTACTGCTGCATTCACAAGGTCACTAACTCTACAAGATATTATTTATCAACAACAATTTTGAGTTATTTTTCACATTAATTGTTCGAATTCATATTAAAATATATAAAGTGCTAATAATCATACAAGGAAATCAACAAACCATGTAGATTATTATTAAAATTAATAATACACATGACATGCTGGCTGAGATTCATTAACATTTCGAAATTTGAATAAAGTTAGAAGTATTGTAAAGATCAATGGAAAATCCTTATCCCAGCTTGCTTGTCATCCTTTAAAATACCAAATGCAGCAATAGACAAACAACTCTACCGTGAAAGCCATCAACTCATACAGACACTTGTTGGAAGAACCGGTTGTGCAGCATGGGCATGTCACAGTGACAGTACACCCACTCCAGTGACAGTACACCCACTCGTTCTGTGACCACCGTACCCAGCAACGACACTCGACGCCAGCGACAGAACTTGACACAGGGACAGTTACGAGGACATTTCACGAGCCAGAAGAATACGATGGAAATAACACACACGCGAGTTAGTGGTTGCTCGAAGTCATTAGTCGCTCCGAGCACATTTTAGATGCGATTTCTCCATATTTTACAGTTTGAGAATTATTACAATGTGACAAGTGATTAAATATAGAAGTGAACATTAAGGGGAACGAAAAATATAAAATAGTTGAATGAAATGCTTTTGGACAAATTGATAGAAACTTATCATTTTGAGTCGCTTGAAATTGAGATATGTTATTGGCAACAAGCCTTAACAGTTTGCCCATTTTCACTTTACCAGAGTCCTACAAAATACTGCAATATTATTTGCATAGTCATACAATCTTTAGTGCTACCTACAATTGAGAAGTGAGAATAACGGTTTGATGACAGCGGAAATACTAGGTTAATTAATTTATCTTTTGTCTAGACCTACAAGTGAGCTATTGTTACTTTTTGGATACATCACTATCGAAAAAAAAATCATGAATTCGTGAGAAACAGTAACTGGTGCCTGCACAACACCCAGTATTATTTTTATTTCTGTAACAGATACTCGTATAATTTCATTTGTTGTTTTTATTTCGGCAGCTCGCAAATTACATTATTTCAACCATAAAGGAGTTCAATAGAGGAAAAATATAAATAATAAAAGAAAGTAAATGAGAATAAAATATAACTTCATTTGTTAGTTTTATTGCGGTAACCCGCAAATTAAGTTATTTCAACCAAAAAGGAATTCAATTGGCGAAAACAAAGTGTCATTAGCAAAGTCATTCTCTCCTATTTCAAAGCCACGTTCCGTTTCCATCGTTTTATTCCTTAGACTACGACAATTTTCTCCCGACCACCCACACCGCACCCGTTGCTTCTTTAGCACTGCCATGCAGTAAAGACAAGCAACAGTGGACAGCGTCAGAGTTAAAATTGTTTACTCCGTATTGCTTACTACGCGGGTCAGCACCGCTACCCCACCTCCCCATCCACACGATGTAACCACCACCACCCATACGCAGCCTACAACAGAGGACTAGAGGGTGCGGGCATTCATATTACTGGGCCCCTCTGAGCCCCTTTCCCCTTTTCATTACACTTTTTCCTTTTACTTTCCTTATTTACTTTCTACAGCCACATTCCACACATATTTAATTTTCGGCGTGCAGCGTTGCTGGTCGAAATATTAAGATATGTCCCTACTTTCCAACCCTATTCTTTCTTTAAGCTTCGATGTTTCCTGTATCACTTTATTTATTTCTAGATCTTTAAATGATTACGCACTTTCTTCAAGAAATCTGAATTATTGTTTAGTAATAATACTCAGAAGAGGAAAAGTTTCAGCATTACACACTTCCCCCACAAGTTTATTTACAAATGACATTTTTCTAGTAAATAAATAAACATACTAATGGAGAATAAATTTATGAACTTAATTATGCCATTAGTAACAAAAATTCACATTATGTTGAAACGTTTACAATGTTGTCAGAGAGTTTGGAAAGTTTCATTCCTAAATGCCGTATAATTACCTCAAAGTATCAGAATGAAAAAAAATGAGAAACTCTGGAATCGATAATATTTCTAGAAATAAAATGTTATATTACCTAGCGCTTGGGAGTCCCTTTGGAAATTTTCATAGATTCACAGCCCTCCTATATCCTCTGTGCGCACGCCTATATCGCTGCCGCCGTCACCGTAACCACCTCCACCAACTGCATCATCTCTCTTGAAATACCGTTGTTATCAACCATTCGCAACCACACCCCCTACGAACATCGTCCCCACCACCTCCCCCTCGACCACAGCTAGCTCGAGTTCGGCAGCTGCCTGGAGGAGAATTCTAGGAACCGGTTGCTCTGATCGGTCGTTTTCCGTTATTTTTCTGATCAATACCAGAAGGCGGGAGCAGAACCTTAACAAACGGGCCACAGAGCAATCTTTCTTTCATCTTCCTTATCCTATCCTCCCCACTTACACATACTTATTCTTCATGGACTATACTACTACACACGTCCAGAGAACAGTCGGGAGGTCAGAGCTGGGGCTGGGGAGGTGTCTCACTGCTGCGGGGATACCTGGAAGAGAAAACCATCACAAGCCAACGTGTAGGTCGGTGCCTTATGTCACCATCCAGCGAGGGAACAACTCTGCTATCCCCCGCAATAAAACATGAATAACACTTATGGGACTAATGACCATAGCAGTTGACGCGCCCGGAAACACGAGATAACCCATTAATAAACGAATTGATCACACGTTGCAACGACGCATTGCCAGAGCTGCAACTACACACTACAGCGCCGCCGCCACACCCATCGCCACAGCCACCGCCGTCGCAGCCAGCGGCGCTCCTTGGCGGGAGCGGCCGCGCGCCGCGCGGCAGCCGCGCGTAGGTGGCGCCGACCTCCTGCGGGCGGCGATTGAGGCAAAGAGTGCGGATTGCGGCGGCGGGCGGGGCCGCCTGACGTCTCAATGAGCGGGCCGCCGTAATGAGACGGTGCGCGCGCTGGCGGGAGGGGGCGGGGCGAGGCGCGGCGGGGCTCGCCCTCTGTGGTTAGACACCGCCCCTCGCCCCCTCGCCGACCGTCACGCTTGCTTCGTCGCCCCCGCCGCCGCCGCCGCCAGACGCGGTTCTGCGAATCCGCCACGGCGCTGTGGTGGCGTAGCGGGGCGGCGGCGGAGGCTGACTCACAGCCGGCGGCGGATCAATCCGCCAGAGAGCGGCGGTGCGTTAACAAGACGCTTCCTAAAGCTCACGTCTGCTTTGGGATGCTCCTTGCGTCCAGCGCCTCATGTTCGGTCATTGCACATGCGATGGGGGTAAAGGCTCTACGTTTCTGGATGTCGATCTCAGGGGCGTTTATTCCATGGAAGCATTGCTACCCCTATCAGTTTCGTGGATATCTTACATTTTAATACCACTTAACTGGTAATTTGGAATCATTTACATATAATCCAAGTCAAAGCAGTTTAAGTTGGGCGCGTCCAATCTTATCTTTATAAAATGAGCACGTAATTATTATTGTCACTAATAGATAGGATAGAGTCCACCTGCAAAGCTCTTAGGAAGCACTAGGCTGACTGCATCCAGCGTCTCATAATGAATGCTGTGATCTGCATATATGCTGGCGCAAGTGGTGAGCGCGCGCAGGCTCATTCGGTCGAGCTCGCCTTTGGAAGCAATCGGTCAGTTGCATACAGCGTCACTCTGCTGTATGCAACTGCTGTGTAGTAGGCTCCGCATGTGCTTATCGGTTCAGTGTTTAAATTATCCATTTGTCGTCTTAACCATGTGAATAATTAAATGAATTGAATTTACCATCTGAAATGTAATTGCTTCCGTAGAAAAAAAATCACCACAGGCCGCTGGTCGATATTCTCTGTTGAGCTTGTGTGTCATAGGTCCGGTCCGTTTCATCAACTCTTTTTCATCGCCATTTTCACACCAAAGGTAAATTTTGAACAATAATACTGCACTATTGAATATGCAATCATGAATGCATGACATGGGCGCCCCTACATTCTAAAGGACAAGCTTTATTCAGAGAATAAAGTGTTTTTTTTAATTTTCTTTCATAAAATCTGAATTTGGGACAAAGGTTGTGTAGGGACAGAATAAACCAGACTCTAGTAACTTTGTCGTTAAGAAATAGAAAAATTAAAAGGAGAAGGAACTATTTGCACTATTTTTATACAGTAGATTGTGCCAAAAATATTAGTTACTTCATGCTGAAAACGATGTCGTGATTACTTATTAGTTTATTCTGCCAAAGGCAATCTGTGAGTTAATGCAGGTCCCGTCCAAATATGTTCTTGAATATTCATTTGTTTCGAACTAAAGGATACCCCACCACGTTGGTGAAAATAAATCGAAATTGTACTTACGTATATAGTACGTATTTTATCGTGTTTTTCCTAATTTCTGCGAATCTTAATTTCTTTTTAGAGTTTTATACATTATCAGTATATATTTTTAGACATGTTAGACATTCGCACCACAAAAAATTATTTAGTGATTTGTTTATTAATATTGACGGGAAGTACAAGGGTAGAGTGAAACTTTTAATTCCCTTTCTTTTCGGATAAAATGTCTGAAAATCTTTATTTAAAAATTCTTCCTTTAATGGGTCGTTTTGAAGTGCACAATTTTATTACATATAAAATTGGACATATTAAAATTTATACAGATTAAAAGGACTACTGATGTACAGAGTGAAGAGAAGAATCTCAAGCTGTTCCCATCGTTCTGATTAACAAAGCAAATGAGAACATGGTTTACGCGGCACTAACTCAAAGCACAATGATACTTTTTCAAACAAAATCATGACATCATTCAGAGGTGAGTGGTGTGCAAATTTTGAGGTTAAGCACCTACCTTCAAATGCAGGTGATTTGATGTTGCGTCAGACTGTACGTATGTAGTATCCTCGACCGCAAAAGGAGATTAACGGGCATATGACGCAATAGAAAACAGCAGGGCGACGAGTTATGTAAAGAACAAAATGAGTAAAATGTACCAATTTTTTTCTATTCAACTAAGAGCCAATGAAAAATTAATTACTAAAATTCGATAAATAATGAACTGTAATAAGTAACAATGTATAATATATAAAAACTATAATAATCTTTTAAAATATTCATCCCCTCATATCAATACAAATGAAGTATCATAATTAAATAATACAATAAGTCGATCGTATATAAAATTTGTGAAAAAAGTGTGATTTCCTTCGGAACGAGAGAGACAACACATGTACATCTACTTAAATTTTAAGCTTCAAATTTATTTGATTATGCTTAAAGCGATGATAAACGGTAAGATACCTTTACAAGTTTAACGAAGCAAGTTTGACAGAGTAGCAACAAAGAAGTAGGCCCTGCATTCTCCACGGGCAGAAATAGTGCGTCGTATCATAAAGTTTTAGAGCCGGCGATCGAGCCAGCCGATACGGCGGGAGGAATGCTTTGCATCGACGACGGCCTGGTCACTTTCGCCCGTGGCGACGCGGCTGACTGCTTGTTTTTGGATCGCGCGCAGCCTGAACAAGCCTATTTGCGAGCCTCGAACAGCTGCGCCCACAGACAAGTCGGCGGGCCCAGAGAGCAGGAGCGGCGGCGACAAGGACAAGACTGCGGTACCTACGTACGCGAAAGATCTCCCACTTTTATTCCCCTAAATAGATAAGGACGTCCACTTTTATTCCCCTAAATAGATAAGGACGCCCAATTTTATTCCCCTAAATAGACAAGGACGCCCAATTTTATTCCCCTAAATAGACAAGGACGCCCACTTTTATTCCCCTAAATAGATAAAGACGCTCACTTTTATTCCCCTAAATAGATAAGAACGCCCAATTTTATTCCCCTAAATAGATAAGGACGCCCACTTTTATTCCCCTAAATAGATAAAGACGCTCACTTTTATTCCCCTAAATAGACAAGGACGCCCATTTTTATTCCCCTAAATAGATAAGGACGCCCACTTTTATTCCCCTAAATAGATAAGGACGCCCAATTTTATTCCCCTAAATAGACAAGGACGCCCACTTTTATTCCCCTAAATAGATAAAGACGCTCACTTTTATTCCCCTAAATAGATAAGGACACCCACTTTTATTCCCCTAAATAGATAAGGACGTGATATGACCATCTCTGATAGCTGGAGTAGTTAGACTGACCGGTTCAGGTGGTTAAGGAGAGCGATATCCTGAGCAATATCAGATTGGCTAGGTCAAAATCAGCCGCTGTCGGCGGAGAATTCTAGAGACCAGCTGCTGTGATCGGTATTTTCCTATCAATACCAGACGAATGC
Organism: Teleogryllus occipitalis; assembly: GCA_011170035.1. Classification (NCBI taxonomy): domain Eukaryota; kingdom Metazoa; phylum Arthropoda; class Insecta; order Orthoptera; family Gryllidae; genus Teleogryllus; species Teleogryllus occipitalis. The sequence goes on along the minus strand of BLKR01015331.1, from coordinate 73,126 downwards.
TGGAGCAGAACCCTAACAAACAGGCTACGGACCGCGTGAGATCTATTCTTCCTCTTCCTTGTCCTAAACTCACTCTTTACTTACACACACTTATACTTAAATCCATTACACAACCACACCTCAGGAGGGCGAGACCTTAATCAGAGCTTGCCCAGTTGGGGCTGTGGCTCGCAGGTGGGGAAACCCTGGCCTGCGGGGGAAAGCCTCGCCAATCGACATGCAGATCGGTGCCGTATCTCACCATCCAGTGCGAAAAAGAACACCGCCACCTCCCGCGATAAAAAAACATGCACGACACTTACGGAACCAATAACCATAGCAGTTGACGCGCTGGGCAACACGAAATAATCATCAATTACTGTGGTACACATTAATATTATAGACACGTTGCTGTGTTGATATAAAACTCCAACGTTCCAATCACTATAATTTATTCAAAAGTATTTATCCACCAAAAATTCGAAATTATTCTCAAATGATTTCACCAAAAACATGCGTTTCTTCCAAGCAAAACGAATCGTGCCAAATATTCTTGTCAAAGATACCTTAATCTTGTTAGAAAATCGCAAACAGGTCGATAACGCCAATTCCCAACGGCCGTCTTACCCACTTGCCATTTTCTTGCGAAATTATGTCCTGCTGTTGAACACGCGATCCCGATTACAACGCCGATCGTGAAAATGTTCAGAATGGCAAAGCAGGTCGTCGGAGAGGTCTGTTGCAGAAGGCCTCTCCTAAAGGAGACGCCAATGGGGCCTGCGCCTGTGTGGGCGCTGCGCACGCAGTCGGCGCAGCCTCCCCCTGCTGCGCGCCCGGAAAGGGGGGGGGGGCGAGGTCTAATTGATTTTCTACAAATTCGAACTCGAGGTTTCTGCCGACCGTAGAACTATGAAACAGGTCAACCTTGATTCGAATGGGAACGTATCTGCATAAGCAATATATACTTGTGACAAGACTGCCACTACTTTTTCACTGAGCAATCGTGAATAATTATCTGAACACACAAAAAAACAGCTGAAATAAATACGCACATCTCGTATTTTTTGAATTGATGAGTCTTCTTTAAATTGATGAATTTCTTCGATAAAGAAAATTGGAAAAACGTGTGATGTAAATTTTTCTGTTGAAATTTCAATAAGTTTGAAAATAACCGTAGCCAGTTAATACAGTATATATATTTTAAACAATCTTTTCAGCGAATAACATAATTGTGACACGCCAGTCATACCGCATTAAGGCTGTTAAAGAAGGGATTTTTTCATTTTGTATTGCGAAGATGGCAAAGTAAAATTATGTAATACCCTCAGTTAACTTTCTTCTAACTGAAACACTTCAATTCACCGTGCGTTGGATACATTGGCACGTTTTGTATGAAGTTAAAATTACTTTTCACAGAGTATCTTTATAACATTTGAATAATAGCCGTCGTCTGAATAATTTGATCGGATGTGTACACACACATTCCAATCTCCCATTATTCAATGTTCTTAAAAACCATTTTTTTGCAGGAAGATCATAATGTTAATAGTAAAAACAATCTGGTAGCATAACACACATATTTGAGGCAAAAGAAGGGAATCTGAAACACGATAACCATTATATTTAAAATATACTTCGTTTTATGAATGGATAGTACCCTCTGGAACGAAGAAACAAACGAATTGATATTCAATAAGTTTGGCCGCCTCAATGGAGTGAGCCGTTGCCAACCAGTGCCTAGGGTACAGAACAAGTCGTTACGGTGTGTTTGGAAGTAGAGGAGGGGAAAGGTTGGGGGAGGGGGAGGGGGAAGCAGGGCGGACCCACGCCGGCGCCTCGGGACCTGTCGCCGCGGCCGATCGTGACCGGATCGTTAAACAAACCGGCCAGCTCCACTCACGCAGACGCCCGTCCGCCTCGGCGAATACGCCCCCCCCCCGCTCATCTTCAGTCGCTATTTTTCGCACTTGATGCTGGGTGGAAGAACGAAGAGAACGAGCCAAGCTACAACAGCACATACTTTCTCGATAACGCGACGGCTACGCGAGTTTATAATGCTATATGAAGGGTGTAGCGTCACGTTGGCGGTCGTGGGTGGGAGGAGGAGCGGAAGTATCGCATACCTGCGGGCATGAATAGCTTGGCGCCCAGGCGTTGGGATACATTTAGACAAAGGGGACGCCAGCTTGACCGGGAAGGTCACGTGGTAGACGCGAGCCTCCTTCCTACACGTAGGACGGTCACGTGACGGCTGCACTCTAGTATAAAATCGAGCCGACGAGCTTACACGGGATTTTTATTCTGGAAACCTCCCGCGATGCGCAAAACTTTACGCCCAGGCTGGAGCGTGTCGTGCCTATTGCACGGGTGACGAGGTCACGGTAGTGGCGCGGAAGTAGCGTCAGAGGAGGCGGGGCCTCCCTAGCTATGTGGGGTATCCACAGGGAAATACAAGTGTGTAGTTTCGGAGCAGAAGGTGGTTATTGTACATACGTGTAAATAAACTTGCACATACTTGTAAATGTCTGTGTGTTTTTCTCCATGACGCCACAAGGGTTTCCAACCAGCAAACATTTTTGTTCACTCTGGGATTCCAACTCATGTATTTAGAGTTAACACACTGACACGTTTTCCCTACACCACCAGCCTCACAGCAAAACTACCTTTACGACGCTTAAAAAGTTGAACGTAAACATTTGCTATTTTTTAAAACAGATATTTTCTTTTATATTATTTCCAAATCTAGTTTTAAGTACAAATTTATTAACAAAAAAATCTATCATCAATACTGTAATTTTGCAATGTATAACATTTGCAATTTCCAAAAAATACAGAGAGTTCCAGGAAAACGGAACATATGCACCTTTTTAGCGTCCTTTGTTTTATCAGGTAGGAGAAAATGTTTAAAACTTGTTTATATTTCACGCAAAATTAGGCGGAAACTACTTATATTTCGGAAAACTTATACATTACCTTCTTTAAATATCCGTCTTTGAAGAACAATTTTTGTAAAGAAAAAAATCTCTTCCGTACTGTCTTCCGTATTGTAGTTGTAGAATGCGTTAAGTTAAGGAAAATAGCAGCATAGTGAAAAGCAAGCAAACACATTATCTTACGCACTTTGGTGGGTAGGTTCGACTCAGAATCCGCGAAGTGAAATATAGTCAGCATACGAAACTTTCTTTATCCAAAACTGGATTAATACTTAAGAGCCCCAAGCAGGGCCCCCTAAACCATGAAATTAGTATTAATGTGCTCACATCCGCACATCATATTCTGACAAATCTGAGACGCCTGACTTTCCACACAATATAAAAATATTCTAACAGCACTATATCTAGTGTGGCGCCACGGTAGCGAAATGAGAACACAGACACGAGCTTTATTTACAAGTCTATTTATTTTCAAGATTTACACTATTTACAGCTGTGGAGTTACGTTCGCAATCTACCTCCGTGCCTCCCACGCACACTGCTCCCCGTCCCCGGGCAAGTGAATCCTCCACTCAAACGCTTTACCGCGCCGATGCCCAGACACACAGTGCTACGCACTCGCAGTGTCCCAAGGAATACACCTCCGCCTCCCGGGGCAGCAGTTGCGACCGCACGCGAGGCAATCGCAAAACGAACTCCTCTTCTCGACTCCGTTAACCTCTAGGTGGTCACGGGATCCCCCACCCCCTAGCCCCTCTGAGAAATGCGGGTGGCTTCTGGGACCACATGGTCGCTCACAGGGGGTCAGTCTCCACTGCCCTGCCGTCTTGCGTCATGGAGTGCCACAGCTCCCCAAGGCTTTGTCATTCGACGGCCTTTGTTCGTTCCCATGTGGCCGACAGCCTCCGGCACCCTCTTAAGGAAGTTCGGAGGTCTGGCCGTCATGTGGTGACGTTACATTAGACTTTACTTCTCACTTGCTGCCTCCTAAACGGAACTAACAAACTGGAATCCCCTTTGCCACAGCTTATTGATCCTTTATACAACAATTTCTAACATTCATTGACGAAGCAATCAAATCAATTTTCAACACTATTCTCTCTCAATCTGATATAACCAATATTTTACAATTATAACTATTTTCGTTGTTAAGATAAGAATACGCCGAAAGCGTCCCTTACAAAATCTTAACTGGAATGCCGGAAATATGTACAGAAAACTGAATTAACATATAATTCATTTTAGGAAAAAATTCTTCCTTTATTTTCATTGTTCTCCATCCACTCCAAATTTCCGACTTAGGGTCTTTTATCACCTACACGACTTCTTCTCCAGACGCCCCTTTCACATCATCATTCAAACATTTCAGAGAATTAATATTATAGATCTAAACGATAAATTTAACAATACACCATAAACGTAAATATTCTGAATTGTGTATTTACTAAAGTCTACTTTCAAAAATGTAACAAAATCTAAAAGACCTTAAACGCTGTAATAGCAGGCATAATATAAACAAACTATAATGTGACCTAACAATAAAATATTGAACATATGTGATTAAAATAAATATCTAAACCCCTGACCATGCTTAGGGGCTGATAATTGTAGAAAAATTATTAGGTTCCCTTTTTGTCTGGAGCCTATGTACGCGTGTTTAATCTACGTGTATATTAATACATATGCACATTTATCTATCCGAAAAGTTAGATACAATAATTGCAAACAACGTAAAAGTGGCAGACGAAATCTAGAGAGATGAAAACATATTTAACCGTTATATTCCCCAAAACCGAAGCTTATTAAAAAATGTGCTCTAAAATGATTTAACGTTAGGTCATTGCACAATCAGCATATGGCGTGGACGTGATATATGCTAAACAATAAACTTGCAGACCATTGACTGAGAAATCCCCAATATTTCAGAACCTACAACAGTGAACGGTAATATAACCTGTTACTTAACTTCCCACATTTCACACATTTATTATTACCGTTATTAATAATAATATTATTTGCAAAATGGCGAGTAATAATAATGAAACATCCACGTACATTTTTAATTACAAACAATTTCAATACACTTCTAGATCGTGTACAAACATAGATAGAAAGTATATGAACGTGTATAACCCGCTGGGGAATGGGCTCCACATCTACAAGGCACTTCACAATGCAGAACCTATTCTGCGCGGACGCGAGCGTCGAAGCAGCCACCAATCGATAATCGAATTCCCTTCGCGAATGCGTTCATAAACAGATGGTGGCTTCCGCCGCGCCGTCGATTCTCGAGAGAGATTGGCGGGGCGCACGTGCTCCATCGAAATGAATCTCGCCTCCTGCCGCACCGACGGACGACAGGACTCTCTGGGCGTGGCTAAATACAGCGATTGTGAAAATTGAGGATGAGATTGCATTCGATCCTTCAGAACAAGATATCTAGATTGCTTCGGCGCGGAAATATAAACGAGGCGATGATTCAGACTGGTAAAGGCCGAAATTATAAGCGATTCCCGAGTCAAAACGAAACTTCTACTGCGTTCAGATGCAAAAGGGTTGCAGCGGTGTATATTGAATGGTGTCAGCACCTCAAAAACAGCTTCAAGAGTTAAAGAATATATTATACAAATTACAACAGCAAAAGGGAATATTTTATAAAACTTGTAAAGGACAATTACACAACTGAACCAGACATACAGCATATTTCGATTACTGGTAGATATTCTTGGGAAGTCGTTTTCAATACATCTCATGTTTACGAGTTATATCTCATGTGCTTATGAGGCATAAAACGAAGGTTTGATAAAGAAGATCGTAACTGAATCAATAAAAAACTGAAAGAAAATATTATTTCATTCATATCAAGACGTATACATTATTTCATCATTTGTTTCACCATCACCATTAACATAAAAATGGTCATCAGCTTATATTGACCCCTATCATTACGTTCCTTATTAGAACAGTCATTTGCAAACAAAATATAACTACTTTACAGATGATTATCGATATCAACTATATCTCGCATCCCATCTCTTTAAAAACATCCCATTTTGTATTCAATTTACATATTTAATCACACATTAAAAACTATACCACAATTATCTTTCTCAGTGTTAAGAACTAAATAGAATCAATCCTTATGGCGTCTTATCGTCTCTAGCACCAAAACGTTAGCTTCTCTCTTAATACCGTGAACTCTCCTGAAGAGCAGTCATCCTCAGTAACAGTCCTTATCCATCCATCTTATTCATCCATTCACGCAGCCATCGTCTATTACGGAACATTATTACAATATATTCACAATTATTGAAATATCACGGCCAATTGTATTTAAAAGCACCTCGACCTCTCACTCGGCACTAAATCACTAAAATTCAAGGGTTTAAGGAATGCATATTCAACGTGCATACTGTTTACCCGACACCGGTGTATGAAAAAACTTCGACATCACTCAAAACGTCCGTCAAGCTACAAATACCTCAATGAATGCAATATAAAATTATTTCAAAACGCGCAGTTTTAGAACACCGCATATCGACGCGCGTTCTACTTGCTTTAATGCATTGGTCGTCAAAGCAATGAAGCTTCTAAGCGAACGAACCGGCTTTTTAAATTTTAGCATGAGCTACCAAAATAAAAAGGACAGATTCAATATAAGAACTTTCATCAAGCTATTCACATGAGGAAATATCTGGTTTACACACACGCAAAACATACCGGCCATAAAGCTCACACAATCAAGTATAAAACAAACGCTGACATCTGCGCGGGAGTATGTAAGCAGCCGTTCTCCTGAGTCATCCGTCTGAGCTCAATGAAGCAACTTGAGGTCAGACAATCTGAGCGTGACACTGATCGACCGAACCTTTCCTCACGAACTTTCAGTAGCTACCAGTACGTTGAAATCGACGGTTTGGCAAATCTGTTTTAACTTGCTGCAAAGGCATATACAGATATATGCATTTCTTTTGTAATGACTGAACAAATTACGGGTTTCGAAGTATTTCCATGCTTCTGCAATGCAAATTTTTGTCTACAGGGCATTTTTTCAATCCAACGTTTGCGTGCTTATTGCGGCTCAGCCATCCAGAATATCCAAGTAGTTTATTAGACAAAATATGCATAAAATTGTCTTAAGATCGTTTTTTTGATAATTTTCGCAGTTTCCTTCCCGGATATCCTGTAAACATTCTCATAACAAGCAAGACATTGACACTAAAAAGAATTAACATAATTCTGATATCGATCAGGAAAAAAAGTAATTAGAAACAATTACAACTATCATTCACAGAGTGTCTCAATCTGTTGTAGAAAATAATCGGCAACTTAGTTCAAAAACAAAATAAGAAATTTAAATGTTTGATTTCGACGCAACGCACAACATAAAAAATAATTTTTAATGAATGCGGTGCTTTAATCCATCACTGAATATTTCAAACCCACATCACTGAAACAAACAAACGGCGTCCGCTCATTGAAATTTAACCCTTCGCCGCCGTTTGCTTTGGCCTGACGCGCGGGCATTCATCCAGCGGCAGTCCGCACCTCGCGGACAAGTCAGACGAGGCGCGAGCGAGCGCGCGAGCAAGCGAGCGCATTCAACGCGGGACCCCCGCGGCGGCGGCCCCGCCCCCCTCCTCCCTTCCCCGCGGCCCCGCCCCCGCCGAGAACCAGTTGCGGCAACAGCAGCCGCCGCCGCCCGCGCCGCCGCCGCCACCGCCACTGGCGACTACTCCATTACGCGCCAACGCGGCGCTTCGCTGCTGCTGCTGCTGCCGCTGCCGCTGCCGCCGCCGCCGCCGCCGCCGCCGCCGCCGCCGCCGCCGCCGCCGCCGCCGCCGCCGCCGCCGCCGCCGGAGCCTCTCAAAATGCAAACACTCCGGTGGCGGCGCGGCGCGGTGCGGCCGCTGGAAAGGCCCTTGCGTGAAGAGCACGTCACAACAGGACACCTATTATCAAACCGGGGGACACGCCAAACGATGGGGTTTGCCTGTCAGTATGGGCGCTCGGGAAAAGCGAGATCAAAGTAACTCTGCATCCATTCCGAAGCTTTCAACATTATATAATTACACGCATTCGTTACGAATACCTGTACAGCATAATGTAGATCGGACACTACACAAACATACCACACCAGGATAATAAAGATTTCAGCTGCAATATTTTAACCGTAAAAATACAAACTGAAAAAGTATTTCCATTGAATTTTCTTTCATTTTTTGCTCATACTACTCACCGCGTAAGTGTGTTTTTTATGAAAGCGTATCCCAATATGTTGTATTCATGTCCAGCGATGGATATATCCCTCAAATAGCAGCTTGGCAGCGAAACTGGTCAGCAGCGCTTTCAATATTTTTTTTCTCATCTCAAAGAAAATAAACAAACAGCGCAATGGATCTCGACATGAGTATATAGAACACACGGTTAAACCTTCACAGAATATAAGGCAATTCAAACGGTACATATTTCATATAACAGTTCCTTTTACTATTTATATTCTATGGGACTCTTTCTCTCAGACTTGACAATACGGCCAAGCTACATTAACAGCGAAGTCAGAACAATAAAAATATGAACTGAGTGTAGATATGTGTTTAACTTGAAATAGATCTTTCTTTTCTCGCGTTGTTTGCTAGCATCCAGAAACAATAGTAACAGAGTTCCCAAATGCTTTAATAAGAAAGTCTTTAAAAGTTATTTAAATGGGAAAAATAATTTTTAGTTTAACAAAAAATTGGGATCTACACTGTTACGACAAACTGCAGATTTGGGTTAACCGTTGAAGCCCACAACAACTGGGCGCTCTGGCATGAGCGCTCCAAACCATAAACATTGCTTTTAACTTTGTCTGAAGTAAATACTTTTTTAATGAACAGAAAAAACCCAACTAGTATCAAAAAATCAATCTTGACAAACATACCACCTACTTCACCTCAAATTATAATATATCAATAGAGGAAAAGAGATAAGTTCGTAATATACCGCATCTCAAAATCTACAACAACAAGAAAAGCGAAATATGCTGACTGGAGGTTTCATGAAGATTTCCTATGCAGCAATACGGAAATAAAATTTTCAGTATCACGAATTTCTTATTTTCTTTGATTTTCTCTCCAATTTTATTAATCACCCAACACATTATTCCTGGATTCGCAATTCCAAACATCATAGATTTAAATATCAGATAATTCTACTTTTATCCTTGCAGATTCCAGATTCCGAGGTTCCACTATTCCCCTTAAGCTTGAGCACCCACTAATCAAGTTGGTGGTACACGCACCGGCCTAATACAATGCGGTTTACATTGTACCCAAACCCGAAGTATTAGTTGCCACCTAATCGCCACAAGGCATGAGACAACTAATAGTTAGCCACAAGGCAGATGTCAACGGGAGCAAAAATTAACTTTCTCGATTTTATTAATCACCCAACACATTAATCCCGGATTCGCAATTCCAAACACGATAAATTTAAAGATTAAATAATTCTACTTTTCTCCTTGTAAACTCTAGTTTCCGAGGTTCCTCTATTCCCCTTCAACTTGAGCACCCACTAATCAAGTAGCTGGTACACGCTTCGGCCTCAGGAGGAGAATTATAGCGGCCGGCTGCTCTGATCGGTAGTTTTCCGTGGTTTCTCCGATCAGCTCCAGGCGAATGCCGGAGCAGTACCCAAGAAAACTAGCCACAGACCGCGCACGATCTTTCCTTCCTCTTCATTGTCCTATCTTCACCCCTTACACACACTCACTAACATGCAATACACTACCACACATGCCCGGAGACCGGTCGGGGACTTAGAACTTGTCCCGGCTGTGGCGGTGCCTCGCTGGTAGGAGATACCTGGTTAGGGAAAACCCTGTTAACCGACGGTAGGTCGGTGCCGGATCTGGCCATCAAGCGGAGGAAGACCACCGCCACCTCCCGAGCAAAAACACGCACTACACTTACGGGACTAACGACCATAGTAGTTGACGTGCCCGGAATCACTAAACAATCAATCAATCAATCAATCAAACGCATCGGCCTAATGCAATGCGTTTACATTGTACCCAAGCCCGAACTATGGCGGCGGTGATGGTGTAACGGTTAGCGTGTCGGACAGTTATACCCAAGTTTGCGGGTTCGAACCCGATCGAAGCCGTGGATTTTTATTTAAAAAATCCTTTGTACGCCTTCCTTCGGAGGGGAAGTAAAGCTGGCTGTCCCATGTTAGTAGACTTACCGCATGTAAAAGATCCTCAAGCCTAAATGACGCCTCTGAGCTAAATTCAAATCGCCTGTTTCGTCGCCCAAGAAATACCTTCTTTTTCCCATAGTTGGTGAAAGGAGCGTAGCGGAATTTGCGTGGTCAGGCGGAAGAGCAGGCCTCATGGCCTGAGCCTCGCCACGTAAAATGAGGCAAATTCAATTCAATTCAATTCAACTATTATTGGTCGCCCAATCGCCACAAGGCATGAGGCAATCGCATGAGGCAATAGTTCGCCACAAGGCAGAAGTCAACGGGAGCAAAATGAGCTTTCCCGTTTCCTCGGAGCTCCCGAAGCCCTCCCGAGTCGACGGCGGACCGGAGCGTCCACTTTTCAAATGTCACACCCGCGATGACACCGAGCTCTGGCTGCCTCGACAGTGCGAGATACGGCAGCCTGCCGTCCACCGGGGCCGTCCACCGGGGCAGCCATCGTGCCTCGTAACGAAAGGGCAAGGAAGCAATTACAGAATCATTAAATCGCCCGACAAAACCCCTCCGCGCGCGCTGTCGTAATTACAAGAGACGTGGCTCGACGTTATTTCATTCGGTCTCTCCTCTTCGGAGTTATCGCGCGCGCGGCCACTGCCGCTTTCTCTCTCGCGCGTGACTAATCTTCCCAAGGACGCGGCCTAAGGGGAACACTCGCATACATATGTGTGAAGAGTACAGTCACACCTATTCTCATTTCATAGTTAGTTCAGCTTCATTTGTATGTTTTGAGTTATTTTAAGTTATTGCGTTTCAAACATTCAATTATATAAGAAAGATCAAATAAAATGTTTCCTATTAATTACGATTCAAAATTTAAAATAACATTACTAACTAAAACATTACAATAAAAACTGATTGATTCTACTTTACAAGAAGAGAGAACGATGCAGAGAAGGCATTTTACTATAGATAAACATGGCTGCCAGTGACTACACCAATTAACATCATGAAATTGTAATGCATATTATTTCCACCAAAGTGAACAGTTGTGGGCGTATTAATTTAAAGTAAGGAACTAAAAAGAGGAAAAGCAGAACATTTTTCAGGAGATGTGATTTAGATATATTTCGTCAGCACAGTACAAACATGCGGGGGAGAAGAATAATCTGCACATGTTTTCTTGAGCACCAGAAACTCTACCCCATTACAGTCGAATTATGACTACAAGAACCAACAAAGCGCAGATACAATCATTTGAACATGACAAATTTTCGCGCTTTAGTAATAACAGAGCAATACTTATTTGCATCAGTATTCAAACTACACATTTGATTTTATTGTATTACTAGCAAAACAGCAACACACATCCCCCGGTACCACTCCTACAAAAATACATCAAAATTATCAAAAGAATAACTCAACAAAACGTGCGCAGAGTGAAGCTATATTTCTGAAGAAGAAGCCATCTCAACATTTTCTCAATTGGTCAGGGAAACAGGACAAAAAACGTAAGCTGAAGTAAAAGCACATTAATTGCTATAGGCATTAATACATTAAATGTTTTAATTTTGCAAATTGTATTTGATATATAAAACATGTTTTTATGCATAATGTCCTTTTTTCTAAATTATTTAATACTTAAATTTTCTGACGTGTACAGAGCAAGTGAGTTTCATTTTTCGAATGTAATGAAATTGTTCAACACACCTCGTGGGGATAGTAGAACAAAGATAAATTTGCTCATTGGAAAATTTCTACAAATGCTCTAGGCAAGATCGGAACCCACGAGATCCATTCAATAATACGCTTGTCACAATCATCGGTAACAGAGCTGTTAGCAACAGACACGTACCACGGGCAATCGATAGGCAGCTCCCGCCACGAGAATCAAATGGGCCGATCGCCTCGGCCGCCCTGGGGGAGCGGGAGCGCGGGCGTAAATCAACCTCCCCTCGACGCGGCCGCTGCGGCTGTCAGGAGCTCTTCCCTGCGAAGTTTCAAGCGAGGGGAAAAGCGGCGCTCAGAGCGCGGGCCGCCGGGCGCTCCCCCGCCACGCTCCCAACGCTTTACATCCCCCATTCCCCACTCCCATCCTCGCGTCGTCCGTACGCGCCGCACTTCTCGACTCCCGGGCCGCGCCCCCGGGCCCCGCTCCTGCATCTCACCAACGCGCCCCGCCCACGCTTTCCATTCCCCTGCTCCCGCCCCACCCCCTGCGCTCCGGCACGCCTCCGCTCCCCTTCCCCTACCGGCTTAGGTGGCTCAGGGCATCAACTGATGCCACTGCACTGCGTGTCACCGGGAGGTCCAATGGTCAACTTCCAGCAGAGGAGGTTTTTCGGCACTAGCTAGATCGAATTCAGCCGCTGTCAGGAGGAGAATTCTAACGGCCAGCTACTATGATGGGTAGTTTTCCGTGGTTTCTCCGATCAACACCAGCAGAATGCCAGAGTAGTACCTAAACAAACGGGCCACGGACCGCGTGCGATCTTTCCTTCCTCTTCCTTGTCCTATCATCATCCCATGCAAACACACACTAACATGCACTACACTACCGCACACGCCAGTAATCCGGTCGGGGACTTAGAACGTGAAAAGTCTGGGGCGGAGCCCCGCTGGTGGGAGATACCTGGTAAGGGAAAATCCCGGTAGTCGACTGTAGGCCGGCGCCGGATCTCGCCATCCAGTGGGGGAAGATCACCGCAATCACCCGATGAATACGCACTGCACTTACGGGACTAATGACCTGAGTAGTTGACACGCCCAGGATCCCTAATCAATCAATCCAGCACCCCGAGATCCGACTCCGCGCCGCACCCCAGCGCTTCGCCCCCGCAGCCGCGTTTGGGGAATCCCCAGCCGTCGCACGGGCGCGCTGCGCCGGCGCAGTAAACGTCGCGCGCGCAGATGTACGGGCAACGTGACCGCCCCGGGACCTTTAACATGGCCCCTCGGCGGCCGCGCCACCTCTGCCCGTTCGTCTTGCCGTCCCTTCCCCGCCACGCGTTGTGCTGCTCCGTCCCGTCACGTCGTCCTTCATGTAGGCGGCACGGCGCATTTGCACTCAACATCTGACTAACGTACGAGTTCAGAACAGTTTCAGTTCAATGGCTTGCAGAAAAAGTTGCACAATTTAGGTAAAATGCGTGTTGTAGTAATTTTGAATAAGACTATGAATAAATCATATACGTATATACAAGATTTTGTGATCTACCTTACAATTTCTGTCTGGAAAAGTCTAGAATCTGAAACCACATTTAAAATGCGAGTATGTTTTGACTTGTAGACAATAAATAAGTGATCTAAATAGAGTTTCTTCATAGATCAGTTTGTTATTACGAGTATATTCACTTGTGCAAGTTTCACTAAATGTACAATGATAAAATAGTACATATTAGTGAAAATACATGTGAAGCTTTTCTTCTTTACTGCTATTATTAGACAACTTTAGAACCAGGTCAGTCAATTAGCTACGTTCTGAGCTATGGAAGGAAATAAAATATTGAAATATTGCTCATTGATAAATTACAATAAAAGCATATTAATAAAGAAAAATCAACATTAAATTTGTTAATGACAATCATGTAGAATCCTTAGATCAACTTTTTTAAACATTGCAAATATTTCCGTTGAAGCATCTTTATAACAGCACCACGCACATATGTGAGCCTTACCGAGCCAAACATATATCAATATTTAATGAATAATATTTCTAATCTAGACTCTCAATAATCAGCTTATCCTTTTACCGTTAATTTAATTTCAAAAGAATTCATAATTATTTTGAAAGCTTGAAATCTATTTTGTATGAAAAATGTTACGCAAGTTTATTTATCTATAAAATCAATCAAATTATACGTATCCATTGAATTATGCATTCTCATTTCATGTATATGTTTTTTTTATTTTCTTATGACTGCCCCTTTTTTCTTTTCCTTTACGTATTGAAAATAACACGATTAATATAAAATAGTTTCTTTACCTGAAATAATGAATAATCTTCCATTCAATATCCTGAACATTTTCTCAGAATAAAATAACATACTTGTCAAGTGAATTCACATTGAAGGCGAACGATAGTCCATAAAGGAATTCGCAACAACTCTCGCCAGAAGGTCCAGTGAACGACGTGAAAAACGGAGCTATTATAGTCGTACGGCGCGGCTCAGTACTATACAAAATTACTTCTCGACGTAACAATAGCATTGAGGGGAGTCATTTGAAACCGTTGTAGATGGCACATTATGAGGTGCCATTACAATGCCCGTTTGCGAGCACGTTTAAGCGAGTAATGACTACACCATTCAAGAAGTGGGTCGGCGTCGGTTGTTAAATCGGAGTAAATCAGGTTCAACAAGACTGCTCAAAGCTACACGAATATAAAAATCCGTCCACTTTTTCCTCGTGCGCATTCTATCGTTTCTTTCTTGAACGTTTCGCTGCGCGCGGCGCACGCGTGTACGTGCGTCTTTCGCTTGCACGCAGCCCTGAGAGAGCACGTGCGTGCGGCACGTGAACTCAAGTCGCGAGTGTTTTTGCTAACAGCGCGAACGGGCGACTGGGTAGGCATATTTGCATAACAAATCTCGCGGAGCAAACAAATGGTTCCCTAAATTTGGAATGCCACTCGTTCTGGACGGAGCTCTTGGTTGGGGAGTCATTCAGCAGAAAAACAATTATCATTGAAAGAAGTCAACAAACTGTTAAAAATAGTGAATTTTTTGATTGATTATTTCTGTGTTCCCGATCGTGTCCATGGTTATGGTTAGGAAGCGGACAATAAAATGCTCTTTAAATGTTTTTAAAATACCCTAAAACCAAAGAAAAATGACGTAAAAAAGTGTTCAAAACCAGTTCCGATGAAGAACTCACGCTATTCGAAACTTTACTGATGTGATCGAGGCTTCTTCCAATCGTTCAAGTGAACTCAGCTTTCAAACTTTTGGTTTGGACTGTTCTTTACCAAAATATTTCTGTCTTTACAAATCGACTGAACCGCCAATAGCGCTGACAGATGTCACAGGAACTTTAGATTACATACATACAATGGCTGACATTACAGCTTCTCAGCGAAGAAATCCAATAGGCTACTCAGGAATTCTGTGGAGAATATTAGTTGTTTCTAGTAAATATTATTTGAAGCAAATACCAATAAAATGGTATTAAAATCGATGAAATCAACGAAAAATGCATTAAAAATTACAGAAAAGGTAAAAATACCTATTAGTCGAATTCGATGAATGAAAAATGAAAAGAAAAAGACCTATAAAAATGGGTTATTTCCTTTTGTCATAACTTGAAATGAATTTCTGTACTAAACGGCATTTCCCTAAAGTGAAAAGGAAAAACAACGACATTTCATTAAAATCCGTTCCCTAGTTATGGTCATTAGTCCGATAATTATAGGTAGCTAGAATGTGAGATCCGCTGCCGACCCACTCAACAGTTTACAGGTATCTTCCCCTCCAGTATTTCGACCAGCGGGCACCGTCCCAGGCAGAACAAACTCTAAGCTTCCGATAGAGAGAGAGAGAGAGAGAGAGAGAGAGAGAGAGAGAGAAAGAGAAAGAGAGAGAGAAAGAGAGAGAGAAAGAGAGTGAGAAAAAGAAAGAGAAAGAGAGAGAGGCAAAGATAAGGAAGATAAGAACACAGATTGCGAGTGGCCCATTTGTTGGGGTACTGATCATTCTCCTGGTAATTATTGCAGAAATTACAAAAAACTACTAATCTACAATTACAAAACCTCTTACCCCACCATTTTAAATCCTAAGGAAGGTTCCACAACTCGTGGGAGGGATGGTCTGTCCAGAATGCCCCTTCAGTCGACGGTGATGGCGGAAAAATCACCTCGTTCCATTGGGGAGTTGAGACTTGCTTCCGTGTAACATCTGACTTTGCCAACAAAGGTCTCTTTCCCCCGATATTTCCTGAGATGACACTCCAGTAGCCATTGGCATGCTAATCTCCCGCGTGCGGTGGGGCGATAGGCAACCTATCCCTTCTTAGCAAGCATTGACGGGCTGTAAGGGAAACTTTAGGCTTATCGGCGGGGAACAGCACTCGCTTTCGTCCAAACCCAGGGGGAGAGCAAAGAAGATACTGCTGAATGACCACATTGGTCATCCTTCCGAAAATTGGATGTGCTGAAGAGCTGAGAAAGCCATTGGCATGCTGGGACATAGGTAGAGGTAATAAAATGAATCTTTGTAAAAGGGAAGTGCCACCGAAACACAAACGCATTCATAGCACGAAGAAAATAAAATGAAATCGAATTGTCCGGAAACGAAATAATAACCACACTCAAATGTAGAGTTTCTCTAATTCACGTTCACTCAATTACAATATATTTCGTTTATTGAAGATATTTCAACGATAAGAACATTTACAAAATTTTAATTTCTAACCAAAAAATAACATTCTTTTAAAAGCTCTAAATAGTCGGCAACACTAAAGACAACTTAATTATTATCATTTAACGTTAAAAGTCTTGAAAATAATTGCAAAATAGCTAAAATTTGACTAATTTTCTCCATTAACGTCGTAATGAGCCTCATGAATAAATAAATCATTACAATCAACTTCGTGTCTCGTGAAAACTAGTAGTCGGACTAAACATTAGGGTGTCTCGTTGCTGGCAACCTCGTTGCAAGGCAAGTTTGTTTTCATTTTAAAATTTATCTAATAACCACTAATTCTGGGTTTCTAACTTCGCTAAATCTGGGTTTCGGAAAAGTAGCCCGAAGATAAACGAAATTAACAGGGAAGCAAATGTACTGTTTTGTATGTGCTACCTCGAATCACGAATATGAAATTCTGTCTTGATAAAATACTGTGCGAACAAAGGAACACCATATTCATTTGGGAAAAGAAAAGTATTACATCAATAGTATAACTTCGTTGGATAAAATGATAGGGTATTGCTTTCATTACTGGACAGAGAGGGTAAGATCCATGTGTGAATGGGGGCATTGCTAAATAAATATCACAAATTTCACGGGAGTCTGGATTGGATTTCTATTATGTTAACTCATTCAATCCCCGACGGGGATAATAAGAAACACAAGTTCAATACATGAAATCAGACGTTCGAACGCACTCCATGAAAACAATAATAACCGAGAACATTGAAATAACAGTTTTGTTCGCTCTTCCCTTCATTTCTTTTCGATACCTGTATATGCAAGGCGGAATAACTTGACCGTTGAACTACATTTTGTAATGTAGATTTCCCGAGTAATTAATTTCAAGATTCACTCAATAAAACCAAAATAGCTAGACTTGAGAGTAATGACTAAGGGGCGGATTTAAATGAAATTTTATTTTTTTCACTTTAGAACAATGCCGTGTAGAACAGAAATTCATTTAATGTTATTACAAAACGAAATGACCAATTTTTATTCTTTTTATGCATTTTTTATCGATTTCGATAAATAAGTCATTTTTTAACCTTTTCTGTAATTTTTAATGCATTTCTCGCTGATTTAGTTGATTTATTTTATTTTTATTTTATTTATTTTATTTATTTTACGTCAAAAAAACAGTTAAAAACTGCGTATGACGTGCTATGGGGAAAAGTGAATTGTGTGCACATTTTCAAAATTCTGTGATCCCTACACTAAGTCATATACTACTTAAATTTTGAATTTTGAATTTTGAATTTTGAAAGGGAGAAAAACAAAACAAAAAAATTCCATGTAATAAAATCTATTTTCAAGGATAAATAAGCAATAAATTTTGAATTTTGAAAGGGAGAAAGAAAAAAAACTCCCATGTAAAAAAATATATTTTCAAGGATGAATAAGCAATAAATTTTGGCTCTTATTACTTCCTGCCGCGACAACATGGAAACGATAACTTGAATAATTGTATTTCCCACTGAATTCTAGAAGACGTGCACAGAAAATGAAGTTACATTTATGTTCAGAAGCAAAACGAGGGGCCATCTCAGCATTTGCTCAATGGATCAGGGAAACTGGACGAAAAACCTGATCGAGATGGGGGTCATTGACCAGGAAGCTGTGTTACAATAGTTGTTACAGGTTGTTTATACTCATTTATACAGTCCAAATGGTAATTAATGCATTATGTATAATTGTTAAAGTTAATGTTACTTTTCTTGTGATGCTCAGTATGGTCTCTAATTGTATAGAAACAGTTATGCAGCAGAAACGATTTCACTTGTGATTTAAACTTTTCTATTGAATTTAATCGTTTAATGTCATCTGGCAAAGTGTTGTAAAATAATGTACATGTATTGTATGTGAATTTTTTGTAATGAGCTGTTGATACTGTCACCTGATGAATATGATTTCTACGTCGAGTGTTATAGTAATAGACTTCGGCATTTTCTGAAAATATATTCCCGCCCTTAAGCAAGTCATTTTTTACAGAAACCACTGATTTTAATGACCTTTCAATGGTACTTGCTTCAAATGACACTTACGAGATGCAACAAATGTTCTCCACAGAATTCATGACTACATATACCTGGTAGGATATTCGATTTCTTCGTTCAGAAGTTGTGATGTCAGCCATTGTGAGTATGTAATCTAAGGTTCCTCTGACACCTGTCAACATATTTGGCGGTTCATCCGAGTTCGGGATAACTAAAAACAGAGATTTTCTGGTAATGAACAGTCCAAACCCAAAGTTTGAAAGTTTAGTTCACTTGAACGAATAGAAGAAGCTTCAATTACATCAGTAACATATCCAACAGCTTAAGTTGTTCATATGAACTGGTTTTGATAACATTTTTTCCGTCTTTTTTCTTTCTTTTACAGCATTTTAAAAAAATTTTACCAGCATTTTATTGACCATTTTTGGCAATGTTTTAGGTCAGCAAAATCTGCCCCCTAGTAATGACATAACATTTGACTCTGTTTTCCCCGTTATTTCTTTTCCATACTTTCGAAGCGATGTAACTTGATCGTTGAACTGCATTTATCCATAAATATTCCCGAGTATTTAATTTTAGGATTACCGGAAGCGGTGGCTCAGAGCGTCAACGGATGTCACTGCAGTGTCTCGGACCGGGAGGTTCTCGGTTCGAGTTCCGATGGCGGCAGAATTTTCGACACTAGCTTTTCTGCTAGGTCGAATTCAGCCGCTGTCTGGAGGAAAATTCTAGTGGCCGGTTGCTCAGATCGGTTGGTTTCCGTGGTTTCTCCGATCAACACCAGCAGAATGCCGGAGCAGAACCCTAACCAACAGACCATGGTCCCCGCAATCTTTCCTTCTTCTTCCTTGTCCTAACCTCACCCCTTACACACACTAACATGCACTACCCTACCGCACATGCCGTGAGACCGGTCGGGGACATAGAACTTGTCCCGTCGGCAGTAGTGACCCGCTGGTGGGAGGCACCTGGTTGGGAAAAAGCCCGTTAGTCGACGGTAGGTCGGCTAGTGGGAGGAAGATCACCGCCACCTTCCCATGAGAAAGCACGGACTACACGTACAGGACTAATGACCTCAGTAGTTGACGTACCCGGAATCACTAACAACCAATCAATCAATTCCAGGATCCACCGAAATGAGAGACAAATATACACATGTTTCCAAGAACGCACCTCCGCGCATGCACGTGCGGTTAACCCAGGCGACGTCGCGTCGGCGTCGGTAGTCGCCGCCCGCGTCGCGTGGCCCTGACACACATCCCCGCGCACGGCGGCGCGGCGCCGCGGGGGCAGGAACCCGGGCCCGCCGGGTGCGCAGCTGCCGCCACCTGACGCCCACCTGGCGCTGTCCGTCTGCCTCCGCCGTTTGGCACACGCCGGCGGGATTTGCGTCGCATGCGACCTTTCGCGCCGGGAGCAAAGGGCGTCCCGCCCGCCCGACAGAACTGACACCTCAGCGCTCGGCAAAGTGACGGGGCGTAACGAATGGAAGTCAACTGATTACGCGATGTTGGGATCGGAGGTTGTAAATAGTAGTTTATGCAATTAGTTTATAATGTTAAGCTTTATTGCATGAGTACATGTTTTGAAAACGAGCGACGTTAGGAGCGAGAGCGAGTTTTCAAATTTGTACGAATGCAATAAAGCAACATTATAAACGAGTTGCATACGCTATTTTTTTGTATAACAGCATTATAAATTTACAAGAGAATCAAACTTAATTTCGCGAAACAACTTTCTTCTGACGTCTCGGGTGCTTGACATCCAACGCCCTCTGGAAATCAAATTCAAGATGGCATTGTTGACATCCGTGCGAGAAAACGGTGGTCGGCTGTTCCGTCTTCTTCTACCTCCCCACGATTCTCTCGCTAATATTGGCTGAATGTGTGATGACGTCATGTCGCGTTTAATAATGGCGATGACGTCATGTAGCGTGCGATAAAATACTGTATTATGCACGATTCGGGGTATCGAAAAGGGTCGTTTATAATGATGGTATACAAAAAAAAACCATTTCAGTACAAGGGCTGTAGTAGCTCATATGTCGAAATATTGGGAGCGACAAATTAGACAAGCTGGGACTCGACACACTGGTTGGTTAGAAGAAATTACATTAGAACCGCTCACGGGTCCGCATAATACGTCCAAATTCTTCATTGGTGGGACGAAACTTTAGAAATGATATGCTGGCTATATCACTTCCAACACTCCTTTCCCCGGCGACGCTCAGGGTTCTCCTTTGAGAACTCTCGCAAAGCCATAAAAACCCTTTCCTTTCCCTTTTTGGAAGGTAATACACGTGTCTCCAAATGTGGCATTTCCCCCATAACATAACATGTTTATTATCCTAGGGTGACTCTTGATGACTTCTCAAAGTAGCCATAGTAGGAAGTTACATCAGCAGCATCAACTAATAGTCTGATTCGCCCACAATGCACTAAAAAGTGACGAGAAAAAGGGTATAAATAATGCGCTCGTGCCGTTTATTTATTGCATAGGAGTAAAAAATTGCAATACATAGTGACAACAAGAAAATGAATTTTAAATTACTTTATTAATTTCATATAAGCAAAAGGACGTATTCAATAGGAGCATCGTGAGAAACCACGATAACATGCCGTGACAACAATTTATGGATAACACTACAGACAATGTAAGGCATGCTGCCGACGTCGAAACATTAGTTCACTACGTAGCACATCGAAGACCCATTTCAGTTTCAGACAATACTTGTACACGTGAAGTAGGCCATGCATAGTACGTCTATGCACTCGAACCTGGAATGTCATTCTGAAGAAACTTGAGTGCCTTCACTCCTCTCGAATCGGCGCTTGCGTCGCCACTAATTGCACATTCTCCCACGGTCCCCCTCCAGCGCGTTCGTCACTTTCGGGGCTCTCGACGAGCTCCTAGGCGAGAAGTAGCTCTCCAAGGGAGAAATTCCAAGAGCTTTTGTGTTCGCATAAGCAAGAGATGCGGAAATCTACTCGGTACAAGTGGTCATCAGCAATCACATACTTATCTATGCAGAAAGACGTAGAGTACAAATGGAAAGTTACTGGGCTCATGTGATACTTGGAAAATAAATCTTTTTTTAGTGGAAATCATCCAACTAAAACGCTCCGAAACATGAAACTCGTTGTTTTAATATTAATGTACACTGAAGTAACAGATTTTCATTATTTCTTCTCAAAATACATTTAGTTTATTTATAGAAGGTTTTTCATTCTAAATACAACGAAATAGTAGATGAAGTGAAATGGCATTTCTCTTCTTCGACATAATATAAAATGTCTACACAATTCTAAGAAATTTACATATTTGTAGTATCCCTAAATTCTATCTGAGAAGCTGGATGCCTTAGAATTTAAGTAGTTGTAGATAACCAATTTAATAGAATTAGCCTCTGACGCTAACAGACAAGGCTAAGTATTATGAGTAGGCACTTAACAGACAAGGCAATTTCGTGAAATTCTTCGAGTCTCAACAGCCAATCTTGCAACCCTTATTCCTGTAAAAAAGAGCTAATTCGTAAAAAAAAATCTTCATTAGTAGCCTGCTCGAAACGTAGTACAGTCGACTCCGGTTATAGTGAACTTTTGGGGACTCATATGTTTGGTTCACTATATCTGAGGTTCACTATATCCGATAATGTCAAAATTAAATACAAATTCTCAACAATAATTCATTTTATGTATATAGAGACAGCAAAATTCATTAACAGCATGAACTGAAAATTTCAGTATCTTCATTCGTTCTTAAAGAATCAATTATTTTCAATTGTTTGCTTCGTACATTTTTCATTTGAAATTTCTCTAGATCCTTCTTCAGCCAGAATTCGCGTTCTCTCCATACTTGATTCTGCATTGTCCTCTATTTCTAAGAATCATAATGCAGTTTTAACACCTTTCAATGCCTCTTCCACTGTTGGAACACCGTCTCACTCTCCGAAGGCCCTTTTACTTGTCTAATAACATCCGAGATGCAATTAACTTTCAGGACATTGAATTTCGTAGGTTCACTATAGCCGAGGTTCAGGATCATTAAAACCGCATCTTCTTATGTTTTTTTGTAATGTAAGTGAATCGGGACCAGTGACTTAAGTTCACTATCTCCGAGTTCACTATCTCCGAGTTCACTATCTCCGAGTTCACTATCTCCGAGTTCACTATCTCCGAGTTCACTATCTCCGAGTTCACTATCTCCGAGTTCACTATCTCCGAGTTCACTATCTCCGAGTTCACTATCTCCGAGTTCACTATATCCGAGTTCACTATATCCGAGTTCACTATCTCCGAGTTCACTATATCCGAGTTCACTCTCCGAGTTCACTATATCCGAGTTCACTATCTCCGAGTTCACTTCACTCCGAGTTCACTATCTCCGAGTTCACTATATCCGAGTTCACTATATCCGAGTTCACTATATCCGAGTTCACTATATCCGAGTTCACTATATCCGAGTTCACTATATCCGAGTTCACTATATCCGAGTTCACTATATCCGAGTTCACTATATCCGAGTTCACTATAACCTGAGTCAACTGTATTTTCTATTTCTTCTCACAATTCAAGTGGCGCAGAGTGGATTTTCCCCTTGGCCTCCCCCGCGAGTCGCCCATGTGGCCGGCGGCGCCGGGGCCCTGCGAAAGGGCCTTTGGAGGCGGCGCGTCCCAACCAGACGGGACAAACCCTCGCTGTCTCAAAGGCGGCCGATTCCAATTAGGCGTCGACTGCAAGTGCCGGCCCGAGTTTCCCGACGAGCCTGCTGTCGACGAAAGTTTGTGACGACGCGGCGGCGGAGGCAGCGACAGAGACGACGACGACGACGACGACGACGTCCGAAGACAAGGCCCCCAGCTGGTCCCACCGCGCGAGCCAGGACGCGGTTCACAGGGCCGTCACAGAGGACGGAACACTCTAACACGATACGGGAAAGATAAATTGAATTTATAATAATCAGTAGACGGCGTGCTGATTTTGACTCGGCATTTATTCTATTTCTCCAAAAACAGAGCCACTTTGCAAAGATATTTAAGGGATTGTTTACGTACGAAAAGGTTAAAACATTTTCGGGCATAACTGGCTTCCTATTGTAAAACAAATTAACATAAGTTTACATAAAATATAATTCTAACGTCTATTTTCGTCCCCCTTCGTGATTTGCGTTTTCCTTGCGAAGTACAGAATATGTATTTAAGTTAAACTTTGAATATTTTTTAAATATATGTAACAAGAAAGCTGAAAAAGGCAATGAGACATGGGAGCATGAAGACAGAAGTCAGTAGCAGACAAAAGAACATTAGTGTCGTCCGAGAAGCATCATATGTACGATCAAACTTATCATATGATCAACCATATCCTGGAAATTTGTAATACTCAAAAATGCTGTGCTCTAGCGTATTTACGTTGGGAGTTTCAACCTACGGCAATGAGTTTGCTACACGATTAACACTTTCGAATCCAATAGATAGAATAACAAAAGAAAACAAATGGATAAGTAATAAGATTCGAATTTTATAAAAGTGTAGTATCGGAAAGTATACACACGTAGGTTCGAATATTAATGTCACAATTTTGGAATCACCAGTTCCCTACTTTCGTTCCCACTACATTACACCTCGTTCGTAACTTTCGTAACTACCTTGGTATGCGTCGCCTTCGATTGGCTGACAGCTTGTTCAAAACCACGGTGGATACCGTTCTAGCAAAACAAACAGAGCACGACAGCCTCAATAAACAGGTGAGCGCCGTCCCACGAAACGAAGGACATCTTCGCCACCAAACAGGCTTCGGATGCCCCACGAATCACCCGCTCTCGCAAACTCCCCCGCGACGATTTTAAGGTATTTTGGCGTGCGCCAAAATTAGCTCCTCCGAAAGGTCGCGCTCGCGCGCGTGTCGCCCTCTGCCGCCCCGCGCGCCGCCTTGCCCACCTGCCGCGCGACCGTGTTTGGTCGCCCGCCCCGCCATCCGCCCCCGCGCCTGCCGCCGCCCCATTTCTCGCTCCTCCCTCCCGCCGGCCTCTCTCCGCTCGCTTGCTCGCTCGCTCGCCGTCTGAATGAGTGTACCTGCCGCGCCGGAGGCCTTATAAGGCGCGACTTTGGGCCTCTGGCGGGGCGACGACTCGCGTGGGGCGGTCGCGGGCCCCGGGGCCGCAGGCGGCGTCGATGGCGGCGGCGGCGGCGGCGGCGGCGCGGTGGCAGTGGCGGAGACGGCATTGATGGTGGTGGCTGTGGCGGTGACAATTGCAGCAAATACGGCGATGGCGATGGCGGTGACGACGGCGTAAGTGGTAATTGTGGCGGTAATGTGGCGTTAGCTGTGGCGTTAGCTGTGGCGCTGGCTGTGGCGTTGGCTGTGGCGTTGGCTGTGGCGTTGGCTGTGGCGTTGGCTGTGGCGTTGGCTGTGGCGTTGGCTGTGGCGTTGGCTGTGGCGTTGGCTGTGGGGTTGGCTGTGGCGTTGGCTGTGGCGTTGGCTGTGGCGTTGGCTGAGGCGTTGGCTGTGGCGGTGGCTGTGGCGGTGGCTGTGGCGGTGGCTGTGGCGTTAGCTGTGGCGATGGCTGTGGCTGTGGCGGTGGCGGTGGCTGTGGCGGTGGCTGTGGCGGTGGCTGTGGCGGTGGCTGTGGCGGTGGCTGTGGCGTTAGCTGTGGCGGTGGCCCGAGGCGGCTCTTCGCGCGACGCGGCAAGTCGGGGCAGCCAGCAAGGGAGATGTGGAAACGTAGGAGAATAGCTGAAGGGACGAACAGAGAGAATGAAATAAGCATGGATAGCCCTCAACATGGACAGAAAACGTTCAAACCGAAGGCAGGCTTAGAGAGAAGACAAAAATATAAGTATGACAGGGATTCGTCCTGGGAATCGATAGCAAAATGGGTTAAGCCGGAATATTGAGGTTAAGATTGCGTTTAAAGGCGTAGTGATATGTTGTGAAACTGACACGATGGAGAAAATATGTTTGGAAGGTTTCTGACTGTGAGCAAATGTGACTCGTTTAGCTGTTAAAATAAAACGGCATGATTGAAGCGTAACAGGACGAGAGTGCGAGACGCAATGTGGCTAAGAGCGCAACTGGCGTGCAGGAGACGTGCAGATGGCGTGCGAGCGGCGTGGGGGCGCCACGTGCGCGGTGTGTCAGCCGCGTGTGGACGGGAGGAAAATTAGGGGGCAGAGAAAGGTCACTGTTTGACAGATGCGCTGACAATTAACAAAGACGGACATGGGGCAGGTCGCCGGCTCGCACGACGCGTGCGAGAAGAGTGCTCGTGGACGTGGAGGTGGCGCTCAGGTGGGAAGAGCAAATGGGAGAAACGAAGCGAGAGAAGATTGGAAAACGCTCGAGAGAATAAAACTCGGAGAGAATGCAGCTTCAAGCTGGTAGCGATGCGAAGCGAACGAAGTAGAACAGCGATGCGAAGGGCCAGCGCGGAGAGCATCTGCGAGCGCGCGGCATGGCGGCGGGCAGGAGTGACGTAGAAAAATAGCATGGAAATGCAAACGGGCGCTGCTTTGAAACCCGTCTCGTACAATCAAGCACTTAGCAACTTTCGAAATAGCGATGAGGGGCGACCGGCTCGGCAGGCTTGGGTGCGGTGAAGCATCTACGTCTTTTTGTTGGCGGCTTCTCAGGTGTCTCGCGCTTATGTGAAGGAGAGAGGAGCGTAGGAGGAGGCGAAATGATTGAAAGATACCGGCACAATGACCAAGCACATCTGGCGACAGCAAAAGGACCTAGCGAACAACTTTGTACTAAGGGGGCGAATGTAATAGAAGAATTCAGTATTGTAGTGGCCAAAGACGTTGAACTCGATCAATTCTGAACACTGGGTGACACACATTACTTAATGGGATATATCTGTTGTTTTTATAAATAAAAAATGGGTTTGTGAGATTCATATACGACTGGTTTTGTTGCTTAAAAACAGCGTGTCGGAAATTATTATAATTCCGAGAAAAAATATTTTTTTATAAAGGAAAACAAAACATTATTTCAAAATACTTTTTGTTATATCTCTGATATTTATAAATAATTCTTTATTACAAAGAATCTAACACATTCTCCAATTTTTATTAGTTTTTGCTACTAATAATATTAAATCCCACCGGCCCCTTGTAAGGTAACGTTCCAGATCAGCTCTAAAATTATGACGCCACCAACGAAATGCTAATGTCGGTGTAATCCAACCTTAGACACTACCAATCCATGATACTGTTTACGAGGCAAGCGGTCCTTGCTGCAACACCTTTTGAAGAATTTTACGAGCAAAAAATTTTCTAGAAAATTAAGTGCAAATAAAATAACTATAAAATTGCTAAAATACTCTGGAGTTTATAGCGGAGTATTTCTACTTAATCTTTCAATTTTTACGTGCTAATCGGTAACATAACAACGTCACTCGGCCAAAAACATGTACACCAACTCAATTTGTAGAATGAATTAATTACAAAAGCTTTTATGTTCGACTAATTTGTTTTAGGGAATAAGATATTCTTCTCAAGGGATGCACTTCATTAGAAAAGATAAAGTTTAGAGATAAGGTTTTAGTGTTTTGAGCAAAACTTTCTAATTCCTTAAAAAGTTATAAAATTTAATTGGTTCATTAGAAACAACAATTCTAGTTTCACGATACCTTCAAATATTTCAGAAAATGATTTTTCTTGACATGAAGACTTCGATGCTTTTATCTATTTCATGTTTTTTGAGATGAAGGCTTGACATGATGCTTTTATTTACTACATGTCGATAATTCGACTGCTTTTACCTTCTTCAGGACAGTAATATAAGTGAAAATTAGGGACTCTTGACCTAATATTGATGATCTCATTTTTTCTATATTACTAGCCACTGAATATCAACACACTTCATAAGTATTCAGAAAATATGTAGAGTTATGGATTTTATATATTAAAATGTAATGATCGAAATGATGAATTATTCATAAGCCTTCCAAATCCAAGCAAGAAATCCTTAAATTAGAGATATTCAGATCATTTAGGCATGAGAGCCAACGTATAATGTATTACAACAGTCGCTGTAAAATGAAAACTAGGTTTTAATTTTTTTAATTAATATTTGTACGTTATTTAAAAAAAACATGGATGTAATATTTTTAAGAAATCTCAAGGGGTTTTTTGCAAGTCTATTCTTTGACTCCTAATACCTTGTTTACGAAAGTTCGATATATTTTGCAGTAACATTTCCTTCGATTGGCGACCAACTACAATTTATTTTTGAGAGAGCTTTAAATTAATATCTTTTTTGTATTTATGCACTACCGACACATCATTTCCTTTCCTTCCGTTCAGATGTACGACGTTTGATAGTTTGAAATTACTGGTGCTAAAACAACACGTCCTTTCTCGCCCATACTTGTACGCTATATTATGCGAAAAGTACTCAAATTTTCGAAAAAAATGTATATGACCTTTTCTCAAAATCTATCTTAAAGAAACAGTTTTCCTTAAGGAAAAAAATCATCTTCATAAGTATAAGACGAAAGAAATTTGAATTTTTGCGATTTTCGAAAACTCAGTTTTCAACAAACATGAGATCTACACCAGTCTCTAAAACGTCCTTTACACTATCCAACAATGGAGACATTTTTTAAATTTTGAAAATTTCCCAGGGGCTTTGTGTGAAGTACCACCCAAAATTAAAATATCGGTTTCAAATTCAAGGGGCCGCGACATCAGCCAGATCGATTGGAGAATATGAATTTTGGAGAACATCGGCTGAAATGATTCGATTTTTCGATATCAAGGATTCACAAAATACGAATTGCGGCTACACCATGTATTAGGGGATTTTTTTTCTTTTAAATTTAGCAACTGGATTTTTTCACACTTTTGTTACCAAGACCTTGTAATAAGAGTTTTTCTGACGAAAATTCTCCGTTTTTTCGCGCATTACGTATTCTTCTACTTCGAAGCGAGAAAGTAAAAATTATCATTGGTCAACTAACTTCCGAGAAAGCGTTCCTCACAAGATATTGCAACATCCATCACACCCATATCCCACACAGCTCGACATACACCGCACAACTTCATATTCAAAAAGGGCCAAAAACATCATATAAGTGTTGACCACGAATGGTGCAGAAAAATACATGTAGTAGGTATCCGAATGAGACAAATTGCTGTGCATTCGACGATTCACCGAGAGGGGACCCCAGGAAATAGGTTCGCCCAGAATGTGTTGACAGCAGTGGCGACTCCTCACTCCTGGTTTAGAGCATTTGTCGTTGGAAAGATAGTGCCAAAATAACAACAATGAGGATGGTGTATTTTCTATTGCAAAGATTGGAATAATATATTGTAAAGTATTTAAAAAGGCATGCTCGACGCTTTTTCATTATTTTTCGGTTTTAAAAATCAAATTCTGAAATATTATCAGGATAGGACACGATCGCCCATTTCTCAATTACTTGTTTCTTTTCTTCATTGAAAAGGAATGGAAAGCAATTATTTAAAACTATTCTTCCACTTTTTCACTATTCTTGTAACAAAAATAACACTAGTAAGTTCATGAATATCGCTAAAGGCTGCAAATCGCAACGGAGAATATCACAATCATGGACACTCGGTCTCCAGCAGGCCGTTAAAAAGAGATCCGACGCCTTGACACGCTTTATCCTCGAGTGGGGAGACGTCGCGTGCACGCGCTGCTGCCTCCCGATCCGACCTGAAGACGTTGGAGGCATTCGCCCACAGCCTGAGCATCGCTTGCGCACCGCCTGCGTTGCATGGACGCGCTGGTACTGATCAATACCGCTGATCGCACGGAGACCGAATAAATGCAAAAAATCTCAATCAATTCAAAGGAAAATATAATTATTTTTATTTCCTTGGGCTTTGATACACGACTTGCACAGCCAAAGAAAACTCCACTGGTTGACAGTGCAATGGCAGGGACTCGCTCGTGCCTCGGAACGCCCACCACACCCGCCGGTAGACGAGGTAACTAGCGGGTGGGTTGGCGAGGCACAGGACGGGCAGGCGGGCGAGAGGATGAGTTGGCGGACAAGCGGTTGCACGAGGTTGTGGGCGAGCAGGAGAAGCGTAGGTGTAAAGGCGAGCGGGCGGACGCGGTAGCAGGCGGTTGGGTGAGGCTGCGAACGGTCGGGTGGGAGTGGTTGCGAGCGGGCAGGAGGGTAAAGTAGCGGTGGGAGGCTGAAGTAGAGGACGGGAGGATAAAGAAGCGAATGGGAAGGTAAAGTAGCGAGCGGGAGGGTAAAGTAGCGGGCGGGAGGAAACAGTGGCGGGAGGGAGGGAATTGTTGCGGGCGGCAGTGTAAAGTAGCGGGAGGGAGGGTAAAGTGCCGAGCGTGAGGGTAAAGTGGCGTGTGGGAGGGTCAAGTGGCGGGCGGGAGGGTAAAGTGTCGGGCGGGAGGGTAAAGTGTGGCGGGCGGGAGGGTAAAGTGGCGGGCGGGAGGGTAAAGTGGCGGGCGTGAGGGTAAAGTGGCGGGCGGAGGTGTAAAAGGGTGGGAGGGTAAAGTGGTGGGCGGGAGGGTAAAGTGGTGGGCGGGAGGGTAAAGTGGCGGGCGTGAGGGTAAAGTGGCGGGCGTGAGGGTAAAGTGGCGGGCGGGAGGGTAAAGTGGCGGGCGGGAGTAAAGTGCGGGCGGGAGGGAAAACTAGCGGACGGGAAGGAAAAGTAGCGACCACGGGTTACGGGCGGGGATGCGGACGGGCGGCCGAGCGTACGAACGGGCGAGGATACGGACCGGCGGGCGAGGATGCGGGCGGGTGGGCGGGGCTCCGGGCGGGAGAGTAAGGTAGAGGGCGGGTGGAGAGACACGAGCTGGAGCAAGCGTGTGCCTCGAGCGTCTATTTCTGCGGAGGCGCGTGGGCGGTCGCGTGTCGACGTGTGTTTGGGCGGGCGGCCGCCTCTGATGGACACGGCGCAGATCGCGCGGGCGTTGCTTTGTCTCTCATCGCCGGGCGACGCGCAGCCCGCGGCCCGCCCTGCCTCCGCAGACACAACTACAGCACGTGCGGGGACGCGCTGTCACCAGCCTCTTCCAAATGCTTCTATTCAGAAGAAACAGCTCAATATGTTGCTTATTGATAGGGTGAACATCATGATACGTCAATAAAAAAATTGACATTTATTTTCATTATTTAAGAAAATTTTGCAAAGAGACGAATCTCATTGTAAGATCTCTTCAATTATCAATATAAATTAACGAATTATCTACGGCACTGCAAGCTAATACGTACAATTTCAAATGGCTCAACCGTGGTGCTTCAACATCAAAAAATTCATATATATTTTCAGTCGTATATACATTTTTCTAGGAGGAATAAATAATCGACCAAGTGTAACTGGCAATACACACTTGAATAAGAAGCACGATGACTATAAGAATAAGAAAATTCGAAGCAGGATATCATTTCTATAAAAAAAATAAAAATTGCGGTAAATTTAAAAAGTTTATGAAAATGTTCTAATGCAAATCTGATTTAATTAGACGATTAATAACTCGTGAACTCAATCAGCGAATACATAACTTCATGGTATTCGTAATGCTAATCAAGGTATTATAAATCAAAGCATAGGAATGAAATAGAAGTTATATTATTAGGAAAAAACAGTGAACTCTATCATTTTCAATTTAAAAAATGTCTATTAGTTTGCAATCTCCTTGTGAAGATGAATACTAGATTATGAAATTTTTGACTTCTCAAAGAAAGACGAAACTAAACAGTCATCACATTTCGCTTCATCGCCTAGTAGTCTCAGTTGAATTTTCTTAAAATCTCAGTAGTTGGCAACTGACAAGTTGGGCGTAATTAAATCTACGAAGCAATTGAAAACTTTCTAATCCGCGGTGAAGACCCTGCAAACGCTTCGCTCGGCACTCTATGTTCCCAAGAAAACTTCGAAGACGGGTACTTCTAATGGGTATTGAGCCTGTTCATGCTCAGGAGAAACCTTCTTCATTTCACGAGACTTCGGCGTGTTTCCGAGCTATGGCGTGCACACAAAAAATCTATTTTTGGAAATTAGTTGAAATTATGTTCGTCTTTCTTTTATCACTTAACTTGAAAAGGAAAACAAGATACAATAATATATCTCCGTTTAAAAAAAACGTATGTACACCCCCAAAAAAATTTCCTAATATCTACTATAATTTTTCCCGTCCTTCGCTTTCTCAATGGCGGTGATATCTCCAGGAATAAACTCTTGCAAGCCGACGCGTATGCCGGTGTCGGATAACATATAGCGGGAGAGGCACATCGCAACCACCGGGATATCACTGAGTCACCGCTCCCAATACCTGATAGGTACTTTGCAACGAATTTTGAAAATTTGAAAATTCTTCTTTTAAATTAATCACAATTTATGTTCTAGTGAATGAACTAGAATGGACGAGGAGCAGCGGCTCAGTGCATCGACTGATGTCACTGCTGGGCCTCCGGTGGGGAAGTCCTACGGTTCGAGTCCTGACGGTGGTGGCAGGATTTTCGACACTGGCTAGATAGCTAAGACGAGTTCTGTCGCAGTCTGAAGGAGCTAAGCTACCTGCTACTACCTGCTACTAAGCTACCTGCTCTACCTAAGCTACCTGCTACCTAAGCCTGTCGCACCAGTGAGGATGCATTGCGGAGCGAGCGTTGCAGGCGGCGCAAGCAGCTCGTTAGGTAACAGGAGGCGCATTGCTCGCTTCTCGCCCCACGTGCACGCGCGGCCGCCGCCGCCGCCGCCGCCGCCGCCGCCGCCGCCGCCTGCGCAGAGCCCCGAGCAAAAACCGCGCGCAAGCAAGGCGAGCGAGCGAGTAAACGCACCGGCGCAAGCAAGCGCCTGCCAATGTGTGTGGTCCGTTGGCTATTCAGAACGTGTACACTTGTGTCAATGAGAGGCAGTGGTTGACACCTAGTTACGCACTTTGCGCTTGGAATGGAGCAATCGGCGACATTCCTATTGATAATTTCGTTGGCGATAAAAAAAAAGCATAGAGACCATCAGCGCGTTAGTTGTTCCAAGTTGGCGAGTCCGACGAAAACGTGTTTGGTGAAATGTCACTGAAGATAGTCTCTAATGCATATTTCTTATTCGAATTACAACAGAGTAAATCAGCGTAATGCTTCAAATATTAAGATCGTAATAATAATAATAATAATAATAATAATAATAATAATAATAATAATAATAATTATTATTATTATTATTATTATTATTATTATTATCATCATCATCATCATCGTAAGCTGAAAAGTTATCCCTTTAAGTACAGTGCTTCGTACCTGTTGTTCAAGCGACAGCATAGTGCAAACTATTTCAAATCTTAGAAAAACGATAGTACCCGGAGCAGTAGTGTGTGTTCAAGTGAGTCAGTTTTTTTTTCAGTCAGTTCGCTTCGAGTGAAGGAAACGTGCTTCGAGATGTCAATAGTTGTGCCGTTTGCATCTATGACGTTGCTGCATTCCTTTTCTCAAATTAAACCGGACGGAATTTTGTACTGTGAAAATGCTATGAGTTCATGAACTAGAGAAGACAGACAAAAATAGATATTTCTACTTTACTATTGTTTGTGAACCCAAAGTTGACTCTGTTTTTACGATCATTGTTACCCTTAAAAACTAAGAGAGAATTACACTTTGCACATTTCATTCTGTTTTTCCTTCTTCTTTCTCTCGCTTATAGTATAAACAGTATTAACTTGCAGTATAATTCTTAATAAAAAATAAAACGATAATAAAGAAAAAAATCGTATATGGGTTTTTAATTTTTATGAGCAACAATTCTTCAATAAATGCTAATAAGATTCGCATGTGTTGTTGCATATTCCGATCGTTCTCAAGTCCGTGAGTCCCTTCTTTACACGTCATTTTTATCGAGGTATTTTTGTTTTCCTCATTCATATCTAGGTATTTAACATGGTTTTCTGAACAACGTGGAGCAATTGAATAATTTCAAACTCAATGTCAACATTTACAACCATTATTACCTTCCATGCACATCGTTTAGGTACAGTAGAATTCTGTCACAATACCTCATATAATTTCCTGCTGCTCACGTTATGATGAAACTTATCTTATTCAAAGATAGCTACTAATCGATGAACTACCACCCTGCCAGAAGCTTGCCTTTCAAACACAACACACTATACAAGTATTAGCAGAGCTTTTCTCTTCAATGGCCCTTTCGCTGCAGCGTCGGATAAACGCCACTGCGTCAACGAGACCATGCTCGACAAAAGGGCAGCGCACACACCCCTTAGTGTTCGGATCAGGTTGCGCAATGTTAATAATCAAAGGTGAATACACGAGGGAAGAGGTCGTTAAAGGAGTGGACCAGGCATATTTCAATGCAGGTTGCCTGAAAGGTTCGTAAAAATTGAGTGAACCGATAGAGGAAATTCCATTAACTACATTCAAAAACTGTTTCTCCCGGAAAGCAGTAACTACTGCTTACGTAGCTACCATAACGGGATGCAAATGTTCCCGCCTGTCAGGAAACATTACATTACTTACCAGCAAGTAAGAGCCTGAAATGACCAATTACCAATTTTTTTTTTTTTAACTTCATCAGAATTCAGTTTTGTCGCTACAATCGTTAAGCATTCAACATTCGAATTCATAAAAATGTTTATATGGTCTTAAATTTGTATCTACTGAAAATTTCAACAATACTCGGAGCATTATTGAATAGTTTAAAGAAAGAATATTATGAAGGAACCCTTGAACGGTATAAACCTCCTGATAAAAAGCTTTGATACTAATAAATGAACAAAATTTACCATAAAATTAGAAATAATATTGAAGAATAATGACAGTGTAATATGTAACAAAATACGGCTCTCATTATGTACTCCGAGCATCAACAGTTCAAAATAAAATATAGGTGAATTCTCACACGTGAATGAAACTTCAGTTCTATTTGTGCGTTCCTCGCCGTTTTCTAGCAGTCACAATAAGAAATAAATTGTACTGTCGTTTGTCTAGCAATATCTTTAACAATGTTTCAGACAGAAAGCAAGTCCCACTGCACTCATTTCCTTATCTGGTCTGGAATGATTAAAATGGTCAATTACAATCCCTCCTTAACACATAACTACAAGGATTTGTTATACAAATATATTCCACACGTTTCACACGACTTTGATCTCTGAAAGTAAATACAAGTGCTCTTATTCTCAAAACATCTAACCCGTATCATATGAATTGTTGCCACATTTGCAACCTACATTTTGAATACATTTCAAAGAAATGGTCTGTTATTAGTAACACGTGAGCAACAGGCAACACAAAGTTAATTACAAATCTTTGAAATTTCACACAACTATAGTAAACTGATGCACAAAGTCAACACTGAACATACTAAATGTATGGTTTATGCTCATTTCATAAACTGAGCATTATCAAATAAAACATTTCCATTAAAAAGTTCCCAAAACAACGGTGCTATAAAATACTTCAGAAACGTCAGTCAAAACAATTTACCAAGATCTTCATAATTAAAACTTAATAGAATGCACTTATCAAGTCTCGTTACGCCGACAGGTCACAAAACTGCGACGCGGTGCGTTAACTCATGTCGACGACAGGCCTGGTTCCTGACCACGTCATCATCGCCCAGCTTCTCCAGAGCAGTTTGCACTACCTCACGCCGTTCCACGAAACGCACGAGATCTTTAATAAAGCCGCCGCCGTCAGCTCCATCAAAGCGGCTGCTGCGTCTGCCTGGGGCCGGGGCTTACGACCGCCTCGCACGGCGCGTTTGATCTCGCGTCCATCGGAGGGAGAAAGCTGCAAAGTAAGCGAAACCGCGCTCTGGAAAGAAAGGCGTTCAATCGGGTTTGGCCGATGACGGGAACCAAGTTAAACACGAAATCCAGACTTATTTTTCAAATTACAAAGACACATTTATAGCAGTTTCGAAAACGAAACTTGCTTACAAGCGACTTAATGGAATTAAATTTTAATTTACGACGTAAACAAACCCCTAACTTTCCCTCTAGCTCTGACAGTGTTTAAAAAGTCAACAACTACTTGAAGGGTTTCGCCGCAACGCTTTAACGAGTCACCAAGGACCCAGTCGCGCAATTTTGAAACAAAAGGTATTTGTCGACCGACTTCTCCTTAGAGTAGATTATTCCCCTCGTGTTCCCACCCATATATACAAACTGGTCTTGTTTGAATTGCATCCGAAGGGAGGCACGAGCAAAAACCGTCGCAGACGCTACCGAGAGTGAGTGAAGGATCAGGTGCCGCGAGCTGAGCCGTGCGCTCTTTTACAATGGCGCATTCCCGGAATTTCCGCGCAGCTCCGATGCCCGTTTTTGCGGCGCGGTCGCCGACTTGCTCCGGAACACGGCCTTAATTGCTGACAATGAGTCGCCCGCGCGCGCTGGGCACGATGGCGCGGCGAGCGGGTGGGCACGCGGTCGGGCTGGGCGGTCGGGCTGAGCGGTCGGGCTAGGTGGTCATGCTGTGCGGTCGGGCAGGCAGGCAGGCAAGCAGGTGGGTCGGGCTAGGCGGATGGGCAAGCAGGCAGGCTGGGCGGACGGGCTGGGCGGACGGGCTGGGCGGACGGGCTGGGCGGACGGGCTGGGCGGACGGGCTGGGCGGACGGGCTGGGCGGACGGGCTGGGCGGACGGGCTGGGCGGACGGGCTGGGCGGACGGGCTGGGCGGACGGGCTGGGCGGACGGGCTGGGCGGACGGGCGGGGCGGACGGCTGGGGGCGGACGGGCTGGGCGGACGGGGCTGGGCGGACGGCTGGGCGGACGTGGCTGTGGCGGACGGGCTGGGTGGACGGGCTGGGCGCGGACGGGCTGAGCGGACGGGTTGGGCGGACGGGCCGGGCGGACGGGCTGGGCGGACGGGCTGGGCGGACGGGCTGGGCGGACGGGCTGCGTGGACGGGCTGGGCGCGGACGGACTGGGTGGGATGGGCTATGGTCGGGGTAGGCGGTCGGGCTGGAGCGGACGGGGCGGGGCGGACGGGCTGGGTGGACGGGCTGGGCGCGGAAGGGGCGGAGAGGGATAGCTGAGGTTCAGTGTGGGCGTGAGTAGACCCCGTATCCGACACGCGCCGCTTTTATTCCACTTCATTAATTTCTTTGGTAATTACGCTGGACTCCGCGTCCGCCGTGCAGAGCCCTCCCGGCGACGGAGCTCCGTGTACCTAATGCATTTTAATGCGATCTCGCTCTGGTAATTAATACGCAGAGATTGTCGTCCTCGTAACAACGGCCGCGCCCGTTGGGTCAGTTGTCACCCCTACAAAGAGACTAACACGAAACTGAGATCAGTTTGCGTTTCGGTTCCTGGAAAACAATCAAGTCAAAGAATTGAAGTACACGAAACGTGTGCAATTCTCTTTCGTCAACGCCCTTCTTTTGCAAGGAAATGCTAATGTGTGGCTTTGAATAATCAAGCAGATATTGAGATATACAAAATTTTCTCTACTTTAATATCTTGCAAAGATCTTAGCGTCCGGCTTGCTGGGTCAATGGGTCACGATATATTATAATCCTTATTACCTTAATAATGGATTATAGGATCCGCTGACTATACAGCGCAGCTGGGAATCTGAAATATAATGATTCTAATTCCTAGTTCATTACTGTTTGGATTGACTAAATGAAAGATCACTTTCTTTCTTAAAGAACAAAATTTAATAAAGTTTATTGTTACCTTTTAGTAAACAATTTAATGAATTTAATAAATTATTTTGATGTTAGGCCTTTTATCAAGATATCTTTGAATTTTACAGTTTTATACCGCGGTTAACTTATCTATTCTTCGTTGATGTCCCTCGAAGACTTCTCAGTCGAAATATCTTGCGAGCTTGCCGTAGTCCAAAGTCCCAAGAAATCCTCTTCTGCTCCTATCCAAACTGGTCTCAAACTATCAAAATTTTCAGTCCCGATTACGTCCTATGACATAGTCCCGAAATCTATAATTCGATTACCACTCCCAACAAAGTCCCAATTTATGTGTCAATATTACTTCCACATGCAATATCTGCAATATCATTTACTGTCCTTAAACTTTCACGATCTGAAAACCCGACTCTGACTATCTGTACTCCACTCGCTCCCTCTCACGAACCTACGATCAGTTCAGCAACACGATGCCGGTCAGAATGAAATCTTCCTGCATGATTCACCCCTCGAAGCTTCGTATTAAACTCCCTTCTTTTTTTTTCATAACATTTGACCGTCCTTCTCTCACCCAGCCAATCCATGCGTTCGTTATATTTTGGTGTAGCTGACCTTTCGATCGTCTAAACTTCTTAATGCATATTCCACCATATAGTCTTCAAATAAATGTTAGTTTATTTTCATGTGACATATCGTATGTCTCAAATACTTTTGATTTTTTGTTGTTTATTTGAGAGATTAATATAAAATGAAAAATAACATTTTTTTCTAATTTCCTTAATTACAGGACGCGAAATATCCTATTGATGTGTTTCAAAATTTATGTCCTTTTGACCTTCTATGAGCAAGGTCGTTTCAAGGTAAGAGAGAGAATATCGTATTTATTACAAGTAATGAGAAACTAAAAAATTGTTTAAACAGTGTAAAAATATTAAAAGACAGTTTTGACAAGGAATTTGACACATTTTCATAGTTCAAATTGATCCTTCATGAATATCTATTTTGCATTCATCTCGTTTGTTGTTTTTTGTCAGTAATACTCGGTAACTGGATTCGAGCAATACTTCCGCAAATTGTGACAATACCAAACCAGCTACGCCAAACCTAGTTTGGGCGTGGGACACTGCCATGGGGTAATGCGATATGCCCCCATGAAGAAAAACCGAAAATGAATAACCGAAAATGTACGCAACGAATGAGTGATCAATATAATATTTAATAGATACGTTTAGGAATAGGAAAAGACGAAGTACGAACAGTCAAAATATCTACAGCTAACAATGGTGATCGTTGGTTAGCGGGAAAAGTGTTTTGTTGTATAGGGAGATGAAAGCACTGGAAACAGTGTAGACGAATTGATGTATAGGTTAAGTGTGTTTAAGTTTTGAAAAAATATGATAGTACTTTTTCAGAAGTAAAGCGAAATATCAAGTTGCCAGTTG
This sequence comes from Teleogryllus occipitalis, assembly GCA_011170035.1. Taxonomy (NCBI): domain Eukaryota; kingdom Metazoa; phylum Arthropoda; class Insecta; order Orthoptera; family Gryllidae; genus Teleogryllus; species Teleogryllus occipitalis. Next base: position 34,586 of record BLKR01015331.1, on the reverse strand, counting down.
TAATAAATTAAGCGACTGATGTCACTTTACAGGATGGATGCGCTTGTGGATGCAACGAAGAATTTTAGAATAATTATAGGTTTCGAACGATAATTGGGAATGTGGTTTCCATGGAGATGGTTCACTGAAAGACGCTTGACTTACAGCGCGTCCTAATGTGACGTAATGATATGCCGCCAAATTCTTGAGCGTCATGAAAGTATCACGGGTGACGATATCGGATTGTTGATGTCGTTATCCAGGAAGATGAGCAGGGCTTCATACACATTTCAGCAAATCTGTTATGTATTTAATATGCCACTGTCTAAAAAAGGTGTTTAAGCTATAAAACTAAGGATAAACTGTTATTCATTTAACTTCATTCACTAAATACAGAACGAAAATGTGTCCACTGTACAATTAATTAATCAAATACAGCGATATCTGATTCTACATAACAATTTCTTCCAAAATTTATTTCAAGTTCTCACACTTATGCCAAAAGTTTAAATCATTCAGGAAGTACTTTTTAATGAACATAACCTAAAAAACGATCGTCGCATTTTACGGGTCAGGGACAGTCATAGTGTGTGTGTGTGTGTACACCGAGTGCACCAATCTTCATAACTTTGTCATAAACATGCTAACGCTCTGATGACAAACGTTTACCAGAGCCTCTGAAATAAAAAAAAAGCAACTTTACCACCCGGTGTATGCTAAAACAGACATCACCGACAGCCAATCGCCTCTAGGAACGATAGACGCTATTCAGCATCACACTCGCCAATGCACAAGGCGCGACAGCGGGAGCGCGAAAAAGCAGTTCCACAAGTCGGCGTCCAACAAATCCAAAGGCGGATGCGAAGCGCGTGTCCGCCGCGGCAGCCCTGCATATTGAGCGCCCCGCCCGGCGTTGCTCCTCGAATGCAAACGAAGCGCGCGCGTCGCCCGCTAGGCGCATGTGCCACGCACGCAACGGCGCCGCAAGCACAATGCACGGGCCCGCTCGTGCGCCGGCGCGCAACAAACTTGGGATAATTAAAGCGGTTTGCAGACGCGCATTCAGCGAAACATAAAGGCCGCTCCGGTCAACATTAAAGCTCTTGCTCAACTAGCCCGTGCGCAAGCACCACGCGACCCGCAAACGGAAAAAGAAATTACAGCCCTGTAAACTGCAACAATGGAAAAGCCGTAGCAAAGCTATGGAAATTGCCTTCGGACCTGTTTGTTTTATTGCATCCTTGACTCACTTTAGAGGAAACTTTAGATTTATTTGAATTACGATAATAAACTAGTGGGGCCAAAGAACGGCACAGACATTCACATACTAGTTAGCTTTCTAATCCCTTTTGTCAAGACGAGTTTTTGCGTATTGCGCCCACCCGGTGCCAGCTGCTACCTATCGACCAACACCTAATAGTATAATTGAAATTGACTTTAAGATTATAACAGAAAAGTAAAACATCAGTGAATCATTTGCAGCCATTTTTGAGAAGATGCCGTTCGAGCGTTTCTGAACTGCGCAATGTTGAGCAATTTGCAATAACTTCCCGTAATGTAATAGCAATGAGATAAGACAAAAAAAAACATACACATTTGCGTTATTTTGAAAAATCAAAAGAACATAAAAAATAGTGTTTATTTCATGGTATTCAGTGAATGTAGCTGATAAAAAGTTTAAAGAAAAAATTTGGAACTGTTTTTGAGAAAATCTTGTATGAGAAATTTGCCTTTATTTCAAGCAAAATACGCTAAAGCTATCATATTTTGAAAATGTTGTGGATGACTTCATTCAATGATCTAATTTTAAAGAGCTGATTTCATTGAGCAGAAAAAGTACTTGTAGGAAGACACCGAAAAAACCTTACAATTGTAATTTTCGAAAATTCAAAGATTTCAACAAAATTGGACTTGGGCCATTTTTATATGCGTACTTTGCTCTATCTGATTAAAAACTAAACTTAAAATTTGAAAAAAGAATTAAAAATATCGTAGAGGCTTCTTGTAAAGTTTCCCCCGAAATTGAGATATCCATTTGAAGTGGTCACGACATCAGTCAGATCAATAAAAAAATATGAATTTTTAAAACCCTGTGTGCGAATTAGTCGCCAACATTGTTTCTAGAAAGATGGACGGACGGCGAACGGACAGGCGGAGAGCCGTTTTGTCGTAAACCAATTTTTTATTATCAAAGACCAACAAAACGTGGATTCTGTCAACCCAACATTTTAGAGGAAGTAATTTACGACGTAAAAAAACAATAATTATTCACTTTGTCAGCACTGCGACGAATTTTGGCTGAAATATTACGTAGCTTTCTCTTTACTAGTTATGTAGTACGTGAGAAAGTAAAACAACCAGCCAATATTCTAGTTATTGTATAACAATGTTTCTCTATAAATTAAAAAAAAAAAACATATTTCGAATACAAAACTAAAATATCGACGTTGGCGGATTGAGACACAAATCTGAATGGAGTTCAGCCGCTGCCTGGAGGAGAATTCTAGCGGTCGTCTGCTCTGATGAGTAGGTTTCCCGTGAATTTTACGATGAATACTAAGCGAATGCCGAAAATTATCCTACCAAACGTGCCACGGACGGCACGCGCAATTTTTTCTTGTTCGTCCTTGCCCTTCCTGAGACACACGCACATTTACAACAACTACTACACACGTTAGAGGTCCAGTCAAGAGTTTAGAGCGTGTGTCGGCTGGAGCGAGGCACCTTTGGGGGGGGGGGGATGCTAGGGGAATAAAACTCTGAACTTGTAGGTCGGCGCCGCGCCTGATCACGTGTTTTAGAGGGGGAAGAACACCACCACCATTGAGTTCTATACGTCCTGCACTGATGGGGCTAATGCCCAAAGTATTTGGCGCGCCTAGAAACAATAATAGTACTCATTCGAATGCAAAACAAAAAAAAAAAAGAGTAAATGGGGAGGGGGAGTAATGGATCTTTCCATAAATGTAAAGGAGGAGATCCATTACTCTCTGAATACTTAATAAGAAATGAATCTCTTTTTAATGAAATTGAGATATTTCTTGACCAGTCCTCACCGACAGAGTAATATTAAAATCGAAGTGAAGTTTATTTCAAAAACAAATGTACAATATTAGAATATATAGTCTCTATTCAATTAATGATTCGGAAAAATGTGAAGAATACGTTGGTCTAATTTTGTAGATCTTTTAAAATGTTTATGTGAAGACGAATTAGATACAACAAAACACTGTCAGTAGTGGACGCTCTCTAAGGTCATACCCCTCACCCATCTAGCATCTCTTCATAACAATTATCACGTATCGATCGCATCACATTCCAAAGAATTATACCTTTAAGCCCGAATCGCGAAGAAATTTTCATTCTAAAAAAATAGTTTTTTCTTGAAAGAATTTATGGGACATGAAATTGTATGTTTACCAAAAATACTTTCCAAATCCACCCCAATTGCCATTGAGCGATTGTGAGTTTCGTGTCTCTAGTCTCACGCTTGGGCATGAGGCTGAACCAAGATTAGAATAACAGGAGGGACAACACACTTAACTTCTAAACCGAAACTCAGCAGCGGACAAGAAGACGGAACAGAGTGACCCAAATATAGCCATGCTATCAGACCGCGAGCACGCCGAACTTCCACAGTAGAAACGGTACTGAGAACTAAGGACAAAATTCAAGAGAAGCGTAATTCTTGAGATAAGGACATCTCAGTGGTTGTCTCTCCGAAGTAAAACATTGTAATAAAAGTTCCAAAATTCGTCTACACCTCCAAAGTGAACAGGAACAGCATAACAGAGAAAATAAATGCTTAAGTTAAGACTTTGTAGGTGGTGTAATGCTATATATTATATGTTGCTCTGCACATGAAACACTTCCATTACATTTACTTCAGAAATTCAGTGTTAATTTTCATTACTAATAATGACATAAATTGCTTTTCTGAACGAAGTGTACACTCGCAAAACACGCAATAAAATTAAATGTTTAATAAACTATTCAACTTATTTTGGTGGTATGCAATGTATCGGGCAATGAAAGTAAACAAAACTACTTCGAACATTTTAAAAGCAAAAAAATTATAGTTAATAATATTACGAATAGTACAGTTTTTTGGAACAAATTAAGCGATGTCTTTTTAGAAACCTTCGTAATAGTAAAGTGAAAAAAATGTGATTGAGTTGAAGTGGTCTAAGCTGACAGTAAAGTTTTAAAGACATGATACGTCCGATGGCAAAGTTTTATGGAATCTAAAGAAAGAAGTGAGAAGAGCATTCACAATTCCAAACCAGACGTTCGACTGATTTGCTGACAAACATTTATCAGCAAGAATTCATGTCCAGAAATGTCATTCAACTACAAACTAAGAAGTTGTGGAATATTTTCAAAGAAAAAATTATAACTTTTCAACAATTACATTATTTTAAAAAGTAATTTCAAATGTTCGTTGGGAAATTAAGGTAAAGCGATGATCTTCATACATAATTTTTTAAGTAAATGCATTTAAAATGAATGCAATGGAATGATACCCACTAAACGAAGAACTGTTTAAAGAGACATGAAAATAGCGGCAAATTCCTCTATATGAAGGGTCTCAAAATTCACGAGATAGCAAGCATATCATCACGCATGTAACGGTGCCTCGATGGTGAACCCCGACCACGAGGCAGCCACCCGGCGCGGCGCGGCGACATGGTTCGCAAGCGAGCGGGAACCTGAGATGAGGCGCCCGTCGCCCCTTGACCACGCTCGCGCATGGCACGCACGCGGCAAAAAACGCACGAATAGCGCCGCCACAAGTCCCACCGCCGTCACCATCATCGCCGCCATCGCCTTGGATGTCGCCGCCTCTAGCATTCATCACCACCACCGCCGCCAGAAGCAACCGCCGCGACCACCGTCACCGCCACCGCCACCGTCGCCGCAAGCAACTGCAGCCGCTCTCTCCGCTAAAAGCTCCACCGCCCCCTTCACCTCTGCCTTAGCCACCGCCGCCAGAAACAACCACCGCCGCTACCGCCCCCCCCGCCGCCTCCGATAAAAGAGACCACCTCCACCGCCACCGCCACCGCCACCGCCACCGCCACCGCCACCGTCACCGTCACCGTCACCGTCACCTCTGCCTGAGCCACCGCCAAGCTCCACCGCATGCACGGCTGCCGCCGCCCGGCCAATGAGTGGGTCGAGGCCGCGTCGACGGCAACAACAGCAACGGGCGACCGCCCAGCGGCAACGGCCGGCCGGCCAGCCCGGCACTTGTGCAAGTGGCCTCTCCAACTCGCATCCTCTCCCGGCGCGCGGCGGCAGCGCGCTGTCCAACCCGGCCCCGGCGCCAATAGCGATGGCACATTTGACCCAAACATCGATACTTCGCTAAAGGGCTTTCGATGTCGATGAAAACTTCGACGAGAAAACATCCATGTTTAAAACATCCATGTTTTAATTATGGACTAATAAATAGGGGGCGGATTTTGATGACCTAAAACATCGCCAAAAATGATCAATAAAATGCTCTTAAAAATCTTTAAAAATTCCCTAAAACCAAAGATAAATGATGTAAAAACCAGTTCGGATGAACAACTCAAGCTTTTGAATACGTTTCTGATGGAATCGAGGCTTCTTCCATTCGTTCGAGTGAACTCGAATTGTTAACTTTTGGTTTGGACTGTTCTTTGCCAGGAATTCTCTGTCTTTAGTTATATAGAAAACATCGATGTTTTAATTATAAACTAATAAACATGCTTTTTTACTATCCATTTTTAATTATAGTACTAAAAGGAATATATTTTATTGTTTGGTTAACAGCATGTAGTATGTAAAGATTATTATCGAATATAAAGAATAAAATTAACAATAAAGAACATCGTGTTTTGCTATCGATTTCGTGTTTCACTGTCGATTCAGGCAATGACACGCCTGGCGATAACCTAAATTCCTAACACGAGCAGCTCCCAAACTTCCTCAGATTGCACAGGCAAAATGTGTAGCGTGATAAAGAGGATGGCGTAAAACAACCATATTGCTGTGGATTGATGGTATTTTACGTGTTTAAACCCCTTTATTAAAAAAAAAAAACATGGATGTTTTTGCAACAAAATATCTATGAGAAGAAAACATCGAAAGCAAAATATCGATGTTAATATATCGATGTTAATATATCGATGTTAATATATCGATGTTAATATATCGATGTTAATATATCGATGTTAATATATCGATGTTAATATATCGATGTTAATATATCGATGTTAATACATCGATGTCCATATATCGATGTCCATATATCGATGTCCATATACCGATGTTCATATACCGATGTTCATATACCGATGTTCATATACCGATGTTCATATACCGATGTTCATATACCGATGTTCATATACCGATGTTCATATACCGATGTTCATATACCGATGTTCATATACCGATGTTCATATACCGATGTTCATATACCGATGCTCATATACCGATGTTCATATACCGATGTTCATATACCGATGTTCATATACCGATGTTCATATACCGATGTTCATATACCGATGTTCATATACCGATGTTCATATACCGATGTTCATATACCGATGTTCATATACCGATGTTCATATACCGATGTTCATATACCGATGTTCGTATACCGATGTTCATATACCGATGTTCATATACCGATGTTCATATACCGATGTTAATACATCGATGTCCATGCATCGATGTTAAGACATCGATGTTTTTTTGTCATCTCTACCCGCGGACGAGCCGGCCACCGCGCGCACAGACCACGGCGGCGCGGCGGTGGAGGTGGGAGAGCCGGCGGTGGGAATGGCGGCGGACAATTAAGCGTGTACAAGGAGGCGGGCGACGCGGCAACGCGCGATACCGCGCGAAGAACAAGCGCTTGTACACGTCCAGAAGCAGCCGTTGCGCGGTGCAAGCGGCTTCGCGATCTCCGAACCCGCGGTACACGCACCAGCAACGGGTTAATTTGTCGCAGGCAATTGAGTGAGTTTTCCCCCCACACACATGGCGGTCGGTCATGCTTCAGATAATACAATAACAGGATTGGTATGTCTTTAGAAATGTGTATGAAAATTTAAATAATAAGAGTAGTCACACATTTCCCATTTGTTACAAAAAAGTATTTAAAAGGTAGAATTCTATTAATACTGACAGTGAACGAATCGCCCAAAGTACACGTATAACTCAGAGTTCCTTTTTTTAATGTGCAATATCATGATCTAATCTATTGGAGAGAGGAGTACTTCTTTTGGAATGAACGTCGAAATATAAACGATAACATGAATCTGTTAAGTTTGTTTAGAAGAATGAAGCCCAACATTCACAATTTCTCTGTTTTTACTGACAAACATTTTTTCTTTGAAACAAAATAAAATGCACTTTCATGAGCGAAAATTTTACCATGAATTCAAAATTCTTAACCACAAAAAACATACCAGCGTCATCATCACAAATAAATAAATATTAAAATAAATAAATATTAAAATAAATAATATTAAAATTAAACTAAAATGACCACTTGCAATTCGTCGCAATCGCATTACTCCGTTTAATGTAAGTGGCACTGTTTACAGCTTCTAGTCCCATTCAAAATGATCCTTTGACTTACTTTTGCGTTTCACAACAGAGATGTGTAACAGTAGGTGTTTAACAGTAATAGAAACAGTTTTGAGTGTTAATGATTAAATATAACCGTTGTTTTAAAGGAACTCGACTCATCTACCAAGTTCTACTGTACGTTAAGAAATGTTTGGAAAAACACACCATCAAATTGCACTCGAAATAATTTCAACGTAAAATTCAAATAATATTAGTGCATTATTGTTGAAAACATTAACACTTTACAACTAAGAGAAAAGAGCAACTCGACACTAAAACAAGTTATTCAAACCCACATCTTTTATCTGCCCACAGCAAGGCTAAAATAGGAACGTTTCATGCGTCATCTAACAGCTGTAGCAGTTTGCTCGCTTCAGAAGCAAGAGGCCGTGCCCTAACGTTGATCCGGCGAACCTCCATTTTACAGAAGCAAAATGGCGCTGCCGACAAGTGATTCACCACACGGCTGCCCCTTTCAGCAGCTCGCCACTCGGCACGCGGCTCGTCACGGGAGGCACGACGAGCCGAGCCGACCCCTCGCAAAGGTTAACGAGCCCGCATATTTTATCCGGCCCCCGCCGAAAAGGAAGATTTCGGATAAGGCGCGCCTCTTGTCGGGGAAAAAGGAAAGACCCTCGCACCTTTGGTAGAGCTAAGTGACGACAATGGCCACGACAAACTGCAGTAAATCACGCCGGCACGCCGGAGCTTGGGAATGGTGTTCGGCAAAAGGATCAAGGGGTTTACCGCTTCTGTAGTAGTGGGTTATTTATGAATTCGAATATCTTCTTGAACGACCTGCAAGGAAGAGATTCTCTGCGAAGTGTATTCGTTGTCACAATGACAGCTCATAGACTCCTTTCATAATGGATATAATGCATCGAATAATGGACACGTTCACAAACAAAAATATCATGTTTATCACTCAAAGATACTGATAACGGTTATAAAAATAATTTACTAATAATTACATAGAAGCAATAAGTATCCAAAGAATAGGTCTACATTAATTCACATAAATGAATTTCTAATCGGTAGAGAATTATCTAAATGGGAAGAATATCGTGATTATATTTCACTTCCATTTGAGGTTTTCAGGTTCACGCCCTTTCTGAGCTCGGGGGTCAAAACTATCAGTTAGCAATGAAACGTGCTTTATGTGTTAGTTTATGGCGAAATGCAAATGAATACCTCTTCAATTTAAATGTTGTTGCCAACCCGAGCAATTTCAAACACGTTCTTTAAATTTTATGTTCTCCCGAAGTTGCTGCACACATACAATCAGAGTTTACAAACCACGCACACGCTATTTAAATGGCAGAAAATTATTTTTCTCATAACAAGAAACATTTAAAGACGGAAAAAATGGCAAGAGAACACTAAGGGAATGACTTCGCGCTTTTGACTACTTTAGTCAAGTGATTACATCTTGAGGAACGACACTCAGCTTCCAATATTATTAACATCATAAGCGTTTAAAACAACTTGGTAATTGAGTCTGAAGCAAACATTAAATATCAATACGTACATCACAAACAATATGGAACGCGACACAACAAACTGCATAGCCCTCATTATGAAAATTATGGTACCCGCTCACAAAAAGCAACAATCAGTCCTGCAAAACGAAATGCTGCACTTCACCACCAACACTAAATATCTTATGAGTCTTTGCTTTTCATTCAGTGATTACAAATCGTATCCTAAACTTTGACTCGAGCAAACACTAACCTTAAAACTTGTCCCCCGTTTTTTAAGATCGCTTTTCAACATCTAGGTCATACAGCGACCACTTTGGATTTTTGAACTGTAGGGGAAACTTTAGGGAGAACACACACTCACAAACATCTACGCCCGAGGCGGGATTCGAACCCGCAAATCCTCCGGTCTGCGACCGCTACTACACTACTGCCTCAGCGATCTCGGCCATCGGATCCGCCTTATCCCCCTTTTGTTGATTAAACGCAGCACTCATAACGCGGGACCCACGTGCATCACGTAACAAGACGCGTACTTACCTCCGAGCCGGCGCTGCAGAGCGAGAGAGTAGCTGGATCGCCCGGTTCTCACATAACGTCACAAGAAAAAAAAAGGCACTGGCGTCGTCGCTTCGCCTCCAACACGCGAGACGCACACGCAAATACAACGAGCACTGGGCGCGCAGGCGCACGCGGCGAAAGAGCCTCGCGCCACTTGCGCGTCTCGGAACGCGCGCGCGGCACTCGCGTCTGTCGGCGCGCGGCCGGCGGCGGCGGCGGCAGCGGCGGCGAAACGCGCGCGAACAGGGGCGGGGGCGGGGCCCGCTGTCCACAGTGGCACAGAGCCCGCCGCGGCCGGGACGAACCACTCCACGGTTGATTGATTGGTTGATTTTTTCGGGTTTCCGGGCGCGTCAACTACTGTGGTCATTAGTCCCGTTAGTTTGATTTGATTTGATTTTTTCGTGTTTCCGGGCACGTCAACTGCTTTGGTCAGTAGTCCCGTTAGTGTAGTGCATGTTTTTTCTCGGGATATGCGCGGTGATCTTTCCCCGCTGGATGGCGAGATCCGGCGCCGACCTACCGTCGGCTAGTGGGGTTTCCCCCTTACCAGGGCTCTCCCATCAGCGAGGCACCGCCCCAGCCGGGACAAGCTCTAAGCTCCCGACCGGTCTCCCGGAATATGTGGTAGATTAGTGCATGTTAGTGAAAGTGTGTGTGTATAAGGGGAGAGGATAGGACAAGGAAGAGGAAGGACAGATTGCGCGCGGTCCGTGGCCCGTTTGGTTGGGTACTGCTCCGGCATTCATCTGGTGTTGATCGGAGAAACCACGGAAAACTACCGATCAGAGCAGCCGGCCGCTAGAATTCTCCTCCAGACAGCGACTGAATTCGACCTAGCTGAAAAGCTAGTGTCGAAAATCCTGCCCCAATCAGGACTCGAACCTAGGACCTCCCGGTCAGAGGCGCTGCAGTGACGTCAGTTGATGCACTGAGCTACCGCTCCCGGTAGTCCCGTTAGTGTAGTGCATGTTTTTTTCTCGGGAGATGGTGATCTTCCCCCGCTGGATGGCGACCACTCCACGCATGGTACCGGTATTATACGCGCACGGTTTCTTGAGCCCCGGAATACCTACCCCCACTCTTTTGCCAACATTAGTTGAATTACGAATAAATGATAGAAACGAGTATTGTGGGCAAAATCTTTTAACCTAAAATGATCGCCCCCATGTAATACTAGAAACTATTTTGCATCGCAAAACAAACTTCAAATTTGATACAAATATCGTTTTCAAAATAACCAAACTCCCCACTCCTCGCGCAACGAGCGAAGCGAGGGCTCAGAAAAACGTAGGAGGATAATTTCTAGATCATGATGAAAACGTCAAGAGTCGCGATATAACGAAATTATTCTTTAAAATGAAATACAAATAAAGGCTTGGAATAAAAAAGGATGTAAGCGCTATTTTCATGCTTTCGATAACAATGAGTTCATTTATACATTATATATACGGGATTTTTGCTAAAAATTCGTTAAATAATTTATAATCACCTCGTAACAGTATCAAGAAATACATCTGGACTTTAATTCCTATTTATAGGGCTTGATTCATTCATCATTACTCTGGTAAAAAAGTAAATTTAACAGAAATTGCACTTACATTCTTTTCTATTTCTAGTCTTCAAATGCTAAATTAGCTAAAGGAATGTTAGAAAAATAAATAGTCGTTGAAAATTAATTTTCTCGGAAATATAATATCTAAGAACGAAATATAGGGAAGAGTTTACTTCATAAGACGAAGCTAAGTGACAAAAAATCTCTAAGACAAAATAGAATAAAGAAATAATGGAGGTGGCGTGAAGAAATTAATGGTAAAGGTCAGTCAGAGAGAAGAATTACTCTGTAAAGATGAGATAAATGAATATCATGCAGGAGCTGAAAAGGCTTCTTGTATCCCCACGAGCATGTACCACGCCGATGTCGTGCAGAATTCACGGTATAATTTCCAATGCTCAACGATCCGTAGAAGAGACCGATTTGCAGTCCTCATTACGACAGTTAACTATTACACGCCAGACAAGTTGTGTGTGCGAAAGTGGAGTTTCAATCTTCGTCCGACCTTCCCTGTCTTTTCTTTTCATCCCTCGCCGTTTTTTTTTCTTCTTTTTCTTTTCCGAAAGGGAACCAGCGTGTGTGCGGGCTACACGCCACTGCCTGCGCGAACCAGTCGCTGCCCCCACTGTTCGACGCGGCGTCGAAAGCGGCGGCGGCGGTGGTGGCGGTGGTGGTGGTGGGGCGGCGCCGTCAATTGAAGCGATCGCCAACGCGTCGATGGACGCGGAATGCTGCCGCTTTGATTCAATCGCGCAGGGGCCACGGGGCGCCCAGTACGAGGAAGTACGATGGGACGCGCCGCCAGTTGGCTATAGGGATGTGCCCGTAACAGCTAGACTGTTATTTCTTAACAGTTAACGTTTCGTAACTGTTGTGTAAAATAACAGTTATTTCGTTTATCCTGTTATTGGATGCTATTAGTTGAAATTCATAGAACTGCAACCTACTGGGCCAAATCTGAACTACTACAAGTTTATGTGTTAAATAACTCGCGTTATAATATTTGATATTCAGCTATTACCACTTTAGCTATTGGTAAGCACATGCTTTAGTAAAGTAGTTGCACAGGTTTTACGGTGTTACCAACGTTATTCGTTTTGTGTGGTTTAGCAGTCGCTAATCTTAGCAGTCGCTACAATTGATTTAACTCAGCAATCGGCCATGTTATGTTGCTGATCATGGACCTGTTATTTTTCAATTGTTATTAATAACAGTTATTACGAGTCAAATTTTTTTGTGGTAATAGTTGTTGAAGACAAGCTGTTAAGCCCATCTCTAATTGACTAGCGATTGAAAGGCTCTTTGGAACCCCGCGATTGAAATTGCTGGTTTTGTTCCATTTACCCTTTCAGTTCGTTCCTCTGCATACGAGTCTCCGAACTTTTCTTAAACTTCGGTGAACCTCTCGTATTTCCATATTAACAAAAGTTCATCTAGAGCACAGATAAATTCCTCAGAAATTGTTAACAATTTGGGTCTGTTTTCGAGTAGTAACACTTTTTTCAGTGAAATGTGTTGACGCGAAAAGTTCGAAATTCGCAAAATTTCAAGTCATTAGTTTATAACAGTTCGTTACTTTATTTCTTTCAATTTTATTTTACATAGAATTGTATCTGTTTTTGATATTTTCCCCCATTTGTAATGAAAACGACGAACGCGAAATGGTCAGGGTTCTTTTATTCAGTAAATAATCTATACTGTTGATTTTTAGTATATTTAACGGTACCTATTATTATTCTTAAGACATGACTAGTTTACAATTACCCTTTCTTTCCTTTAGTATTGTTTCAATTGAATTTCTTTTTAATATGTTTCTTAATGTTTCAATAATTTGATATTCTGTGCACGTTTTGAATGTAAATAATGAGTCAACTAGTCCAGGTATATTTTGACAACAAATTATTAAAATTAATAAACCAATATCGTTTATCCAAATACTGAAGTATTTGTAATTATAGAATTGTTACACGAAGGACGTTATCTGTAATTTACATATCCAAATAAATCTTCAAATTAACAAACTCTATTGAGACATCACAACTAAATCATGAAACGCAAACACATTAACCACAATTATAAAACAGAAGCAATTTGTTGGCGTAGGCAAAATACGACATCAAAATATCTGTAACTTTTCCAGCCATAAGTCAGTCAATTCAACTTCATTTCAACCACATGTTACCAACATTGTAAGAGGCAATACAATATATGTTCCGGACTCTTAGATGACAGCTCGAATTCCGCTTTCGGGCTCGAAACACTAAAACGAAGCAGGCCCCACCCAAGAAACGTCGTCTTAGCACCGCTCCGACATTCAGCAACTCAACGACCGCAATCACTTTGCAAGTCGCTCTGCTCAAAACCCGCAGAACCAGTCTGCCCGAAACAAATTTTGAGAAACGGCGTAAAAAGGGGCAGCGAGCGATCGCTGTCGTAACAAATCGCCGCCGCTCCCCGCACGCGTAGGGGGCGGATCGGGCGGAGCGGACCACGCGTCTTGTTTCCTTACGGGAGACCGGTTGATTGATTGATTGATTGATTTTTTCGTGTTTCCGGGCGCGTCAACTGCTTAGGTCATTAGTCCCGTGAGTGTAGTGCATGTTTTTTTTCTCTCGGGAGATGGCGGTGATCTTCCTCCGCTGGATGGCGAGATCCGGCGCAGACCTACCGTCGGCTAGTTAGGTTTCCCCCTAACCAGGCTCTCTCCCACCAACGGGGCACCGCCCCAGTCGGGACAAGCTCTAAGCTCCCGACCGGACGGGAGACCGAAGCCATCGGACTAGTGATGCCCAATTTTACCACATGGATACATCGATGTTTCGATACATCGCTAAAGAGTTTTCGATGTCGATGAAAACATCGACGAGAAAACACCGATGTTTAAAACATCGATGTTTTCATTATAGACTAATAAATAGGGGGCGGATTTTGATGACCTAAAACATCGCCAAAAATGATCAATAAAATGCTCTTAAAAATCTTTAAAAATTCCCTAAAACCAAAGATAAATGACGTAAAAAGCCAGTTGGGATGAACAACTCAAGCTTTTTAATACGTTACTCATGGAATCCAGGCTTCTTCCATTCGTTTGAATGAACTCAAATTGCTAACTTTTGGTTTGGACTGTTCTTTGCCAGAAATTCTCTGTCTTTAGTTATCCCGAAATCGGCCGAACCGGCAATGGCTCCGATATACGTCACAAGAATTACATACTCACAACGGCTGTGAAAGCAATTTCTGAGCGAACAAATAAAATAGGCTACTGAGTAATTCTGTGAAGAACATTTGTTGCATCTCGTAAATATTATTTGAAGCAAGTACCATTAAAAATTACATTAAAATCGATTAAACTAGCAAAAATGCATTAAAAATTACTTATTAGTCGAAATCGACAAAACAAGGCTAAATAATTATATATAAAAATGGGTCATTTCCTTTTCTCAAAACATAAAATGAATTTATATACTAAACGCCATTTTTCTAAACTGAAAAGAAAAAATGACATTTCAGTAAAATCCGTCCCCTAATAAATTCAGTAAAATCCCCCCTAATAAATATGCTATTTTTGTATGTATTTTTAATTTCAGTTATTAATAAAAGGGATATATTTTATTGTCTGGTTACCAGCATGTTAGCAGTATGTTAATAAAAATTATTATCGTATGTAAAGGATAAAATTAACAATGAAGAACATCGTGTTTCGCTACTTGACTCTTTAGTCACTTCCATTCATACACAGGCGAAATGTGTAGCGCGATAAAAAGGGTGACGCAAAACAACAATATTGCTGTGGATTGCTGCTGCTCTACAACGTGCGTAAACCTCTTTATTAAAAAAAAAATAATATAAATATGAAAAAAAATCAGTGTTTTGCAACAAAATATCGATGTTAATATATCGATACTTTTGGTGGAAAACATCGATGTTTTTAAAACATATTGCGAAATAATGTTTTTAAAACATCGATGTTTTAGCAACAAAATATCAACGTGAAAAAAACTTCGAAAGCAAAATATCGATGTTAATATAGGTTTTTTTTGTGGAAAACATCGATGTTTTTGCAACAACATATCGACGTGAAGAAAACATCGAAAGCAAAATATCGATGTTAATATATCGATATTTTTGGGGGAAAACTTCGATGTTTTAAAAACATTGATGTTTTTTTGCCATCCCTAGGCGCGGACAGCGCGTCTTGTTTCCTTAAGGGAGACCAGAGCGATCGGACGCCTGCGACGCGGAATGCCAGGAGGCCTGGGCGCGTGGCACTGCATCATACAGACGTGCGACAAGCACGTTTGGAGCGCGCTCCTCGCCGTTCTGGGAAACGCAGCCTCGTTAAACACTCTCAAATGAATCGAAGAGCGAGGAAAACTTGTTTCAATTAAAGGAAAAAGACCGTTCGAATGTTACATTCGAATTCAAAAACGAAGTTCCAAGTGAATATGTATAATCAATAAAGCATTCACAATTTTCAATAAATATTCATAGAACATTGATGCATAATTCATATTTGCAGTTTTTTGGCAGATGAGATGAACGACGTGTGGTTTCGATTTATGTGTTGATCCATTGTTGGGGTGCTCCTGTTTAATATCACAGAGCTGTGTTATGAATATTATGCGTTATAGTACTATGACAAGGAACGAAGAATGTTAAGATAGGGATCTCACCTCACATTTAAGAAGTATCTCATCTATAGATGGAACGTAATTAATCATAGTCTACTGAAACGTCACTTAATAACGATTTTATAACTTCAACGTGTATCGGAAAAGAATTTGTTTGGCAGAACATCGTAAATACATTAATACTTTAGCAAACTCATTAGG
This sequence comes from Teleogryllus occipitalis, assembly GCA_011170035.1. NCBI lineage: Eukaryota > Metazoa > Arthropoda > Insecta > Orthoptera > Gryllidae > Teleogryllus > Teleogryllus occipitalis. The sequence goes on along the minus strand of BLKR01015331.1, from coordinate 18,576 downwards.
ATTCTTTCGTACGATCTCTGTAACTCACAGACACTCGAGATGAACAGAAATAATTGATTGAAAGTATGACTCCACCAAGAGAAACCATAACGTAATACAGCGGATTCCAAGCAAGTAAACAAAGAATTAAATTGGAAACTCGAACGATTTCGTATTTGTAAATAAAGAACGAAATTGACCGTAATTGTGAAGACGTCCGTCGACGCGCCCCGCGTCTGCAGAACCGATTCGAACTGAACGATTCCAAGCGCGCGGAGGAGGGCTGCCTGGGTATAAATTAAGTCGCAAAGAAACCCAAGCCCATATATCTCCCCGTGACAGGCTAATTCCCGCTGAGTGGGACTGTCGAAATCGGTGGGAGGCGGGAAGTGGGCGGGGCTTGGGAGCAGAGGCGCGGCGAGCGGAGGCGGCCGCAGGGCTGGGGCTGAGGCTGGGGCTACGGGGCTGGGGAGGGCCTCATTGGACGCGGGATAAAAACGGCCGGAGGCGGCGCCCGTCGCCTAGGCGGCATAGACCCCACGCCGTACACCACGTAGTTACAGAGCAACCTGGACGTCAGTCGCTATTTAATAATCTCTCAACTCAATTCAGTGAGGCCGTATTTTTACGTGCGAGGTTCAGGCCTGCTCTTCCACCTGACCACACAAATTCTACTATGCTTTCGTCATCTAGCAAAGAAGGGCGATATAACTCAAGCCACGAAACGAAACAGAAATTTTGAATTTATCTCAGAGGCTTCATTTAAGCTTGAGCTTTTACGTGCGTGAATCTACACCATGGGACAGCAGGCTTTACTTTCCTTCCGAAAGAAGGAGTACGAAGGAATTTTTTCACCCTTAAAAATCACAGCTTCCATCGGATCTGAACAGTTACATAACAGTCCGATATACGCCAACACATACAATCGGAGACGCTAGCCTCGCCTGTCACCCGATTGTCCTGGCAGACAATACACATAAGTTGAAGACAAAACAACAAATGAACACAATTCTAGTATCTTAATAATGGTTTTGGATAATTTGATAGCTTTCAATATTCACAATACCGCACAGTTTGAACTCTCCTGACAACTGGAAACAGTGACAAAAACGACGGTGGAAAGGAATTCTCTACTCTGTAATTAGGAACGGTAAGGCAGCGAGGGGCACAACGGGCGCGAGTGGTCTCTGGCGGGGAGTCTAGGAACTATACTCGATACTTAACTATCCTTCACACATGTCCGTATTTGTACAAACATGGTACAGAAGAAGAAAGGAAATAACTCAAGAATGGCAAATAGAATTAAATAGTACACGAAGAAAGGGTGATCTTTCTAATGATGGATTGTAGTAGTGATCGCAAATAAACTGACAGAATCGACTAATTAAGCCTAACCGCCACATGGTACCAGAATTGAAGATCACAGTCAAGTTAACAAAAGCAGATCAACAAAATAATAATGTAGAAAATAAAAAGAAACTCTTCCATCGAAAAAAGCATCAAATTCCTCAGCACAGGGATGGGAGAATATAATTGAGAAAATAATATGTCTTCTAATATTGGATACACATATTTACCTTCTAAGGAAATTTTGTAAATGTGCTTCTAAATGATAAAGGAAAAATATGTTTCTTCTGAAAAATTCATCTACATGACGTGTCCCAACTTGTCAGAATATAATTGAAAACTTACAGTTGTAAGCAAGTGAATTAGTCTCAAGCATCTGAATCAATTTTCTAACTCTAAACTATCACGCCTAATCAAGAAATTAACGGGGAAAATATAACAATAACCATTGTTATGTGTCATTATCAATGTCTCAATCTGTGAATATTGAATCTCTCTACAAGAAATTCGTCGTTAAATATTGTACAACTAAAATTCAAGAATAAATCTGACCCATTTGAATCCCACATTTCTATTGAGTATTTTCAGTGACTTCAGAGAGATGCATTAATGGAATTGTAGGATGTCAGAAACTAATAATAGAGAAAAATATGTCGCTTTTGGTGATTTCGAGGATATTTTTTTGTCTTCGTCGAGCTAAAACGAGTGACAAAACGATCCTTCAAGTTTAGGATGTAGAGCCTGACAGCTTCCTGATGAATTACAGATGCAACGGTGAGAAGTATGTCACAACGAGAAGACTCGCAGTGAAAAAACGGCTACCCACAAGAGAGTGGGGGAACTTCTGCGAATGCTGCACGTGTGCCAGGCTGCTCCCGAACACCGGAACCTTCCATATTCGCAGAACTGGGCGATGCTGGAATCTAATACCTACCGGAGGAACTGGCGGTTGGTTCAGTCACCCGCAATCCTGGTACGGAAGTCACGATGTAATCAGTGATGTGGCTGCGGAATGTTCAGAGCACCAAGTGGTACCAAAACACGTATTAACACTCACAACGCTGTTTTTTACTAGTCACATCACTCAATTATTTAAATTTCGAATCCCATCGGAGTAACAATTTACAAATTAAGGAATTGACGCGCATAATTCAGAGAGGACAAATAAATCACCCGATTGGAACTAATTACTCCAGAAAATTGGATGCTAATGATTTCTGGGGATATTAACGGATTCCACGTAATGCAATGACCAAAAAAATTTGAACCTTCATTTTAATACCACGCTGCGAATTTGCTACTCCCATTTGTTAAATTGCTACACATTTTTAATTTCCTTTGCATAAATACTTGCATGTGTATTTTTTCTAAAGAATAGAATTTACTTCAATGAAATGGATGTATTATAAGCATATCTTCAAGGGAGAAGGAAGGAAAAAGAAGTGGCAGCATAGACTCGTTCTTTAATATTCAATGACAGGTAATAAGATGGAATGATTATTTCATGCTTCCGTGCGTGTCAACTACCATGGTCATTAGTCCCGAAAGTGTAGAGCATATTTTTTATCGCAAGAGGTGGCTGCGATCTTCCCCCCCGGGATGGAGAGATCCGGTCCCGACCTACAATTCGGCTTGCTGTTTTCTCTAACCAGGTATACCACCAGGTGTACCGCAGGGTGGTGCATGTAAGCATAAGTAAGTAAGGGGGAGAGAAAGATCGCGCCCTTTCTGTGACTCGTTCGTTAGGGTACTTCTTAGAGAATTCGCATGGTATTCATCGGGGAAACCACGTAAACTACCGATCAGAGCAGCCGGCCCGTAGAATAGTACCGAAATCTCTCCAGTCTTTTTGATTGATTGACTTTTTCGTGTTTCCGGGCGCGTCATTTGCTTTGGTCATTAGTCCCGTTAGTGTAGTACATGTTTTTCTCGGGAGATGGCGGTGATTTTCCCCTCGCTGGATGGCGAGATCCGGCACCGACCTACCGTCGGCTAGTGGGGTTTCCCCTTAACCAGCACTCTCCCACCAGCGGGGCACCGCCCCAGTCGGGACAAGCTCTAAACTCCCGACCGGCTTCCCGGAATATGCGGTAGTGTAGTGCATGTGAGTGTGTGAGGGGAGAGGATAGTACAAGGAAGGGGAAGGACAGATCGCGCGCGGTCCGTGGCCCGTTTGGTAGGGTACTGCTTCGGCATTCGCCTGGTGTTGATCGGAGAAACCACGGAAAACTACCGAGCAGAGCAGCCGGCCACTAGAATTCTCCTCCAGACAGCGACTGAATTCGACCTAGCTGAAAAGCTAGTGTCGAAAATCCTGCCGCCGTCAGGACTCGAACCTAGAATCTCTCGGTCAGAGGCGCTGCAGTGGCATCAGTTGATGCACTGAGCTACCGCTACCGGTCCATTCTTTTTGAGGTATTTCATTTATAGGAATCACCCCCGCCTCTCTATGACGCTAAATTCCACTCACCAGTGTCCCCGCCCCCTCAAAAACGCAAAATTTAACGAGGGGTCGCCACGCATGCTGCGCATGGTGGCCATCCCGCCGGTAGCGCTCGCTGACAAACCGCCCGGCATCCCGGCGGCGGCACACATACGCACGGCCAGGCACGCGCGCCCGCGAACTTTCCCTCGGCGCCGACTCGATTCGCCTATCCGCACAACCCGCGCGCAAACATTTTACAAGGTGCAGTTAACCCGAAGACCTTCACCTACTATCACGAGCACCGGAGATCGCCGGCGGGGGGGCGGGGCGGGGCGGCGCAGCGCAGCGCCGGGTGGCCGGCGATCATGACCGCTGAGCTGCGCCGCGCAGTTCGCACATCGTGGATTACCCGGCCCCGCAGCCCCACGGCGCGGCCTCGCGACCGCCCCGGCACGCGCGGCGCCCACCCACGGCGGCGCGCCGGCCGCCGGCACCGGCTTTATGAAGGCGTAAAAATGTTCTTGCACTGACCTCTACAACCACAATAAAATGTTTTGAAATTTTAAATTATTATCATTCACATCCCTTAGTAGGGCAAAGGCCACTTACGCTACAAGGTTCTAAAGTAGCTCACTTCACTTATCAGTTATCACTTCACTGTCAGTTATCATCAGTTATCAGTTATCACGTCGCTGTCAGTTATCACGTCGCTGTCAGTTATCACGTCGCTGTCAGTTATCACGTCACTGTCAGTTATCACGTCACTGTCAGTTCATCACGTCACTGTCAGTTATCACGTCACTGTCAGTTATCACGTCACTGTCAGTTATCACGTCACTGTCAGTTATCACGTCACTGTCAGTTATCACGTCACTGTCAGTTATCACGTCACTGTCAGTTATCACGTCACTGTCAGTTATCACGTCACTGTCAGTTATCGCGTCACTGTCAGTTATCGCGTCACTGTCAGTTATCACGTCACTATCACTTCAATTATCGTTGTGTTCTTTATTTTTGTGTCGCTGATACATTTTATTTTTTAATATTTTTCCCTATGAACTTCGAGTGTGTCGATGACTCCTCTCCATTTTATGCGGTCTCCTTTTAAATAACTAACATTTTAAATAACCAACCTTCAAGTTGCAGAAGTCAGTTTTCTCATGTAAATTATTTAAATCGGGAGGAGTCCCTGTCATTATCAGTTAACCAATCCCCTCTGTATATTTCATAAGCTAAGAATAGTTAACTGATTTGTAACATTTATAATGGACCGTCTACACAAAATACCGTGTGTTAGGCAGGATAATTTATTACCTCCCTGTTTTGCATCAAACTGATTAAAGACGAAAAAAATAGTTCGCAGATCATGCTGTAGAGGGAACAGCAGGCGCAAACAACATAAACTCACGTTACAGCACAACTCAGTTACAGTGAAAATCACGTAGCAACATAAGATGCTATAGTGCATAACTAGAAAACGTTGCGTTCTAGACACTTAAACCAGGTCTTCGTACCAAGTTGTTTTCTTATGCCATAACTAACAAAACGAGAAATTGTTGAATCTTCTTCTAAATTTTTAGGATATTTTCACTTTAGTTCGCGTTATCAAGTCGTTCAATGTTGGGTCCTAGTATGAAGCTACTTTTATTTTTAACACAATGAACTTCAAAGTGTGAAATATCTACACGGTTCCATCTAGTAAGCCACTTATTCAGAAAATAATGATTCTATGACCATAAACTAAGCATTACCGGGATTTTGTGATGAATTCTATACCCTCTGTGACAAAAGTGCTCCTATGAATGTTGGCAAACAAATATACATGGTCAGATGGGATTCGAAAAGGCAGTCCTCCGAATCGACGCAACCCCAACGGCTGCGCCCCGACTTCGTAACAATCATAAATGCCTTTCACAATTTTATCGTCAGTAGAAAATGAGCTACAGATGATCGTTAAATCATTCTATATTCAATTGAAATTAACTGAAAATAAAAAATCCAATTATTATTTGATTTTCTATGTTTTGAATTCACATACGATTTTTAACAATCGAAACTAATGCCATAGATGGTACTTGCACGAAACGTTTCGTAACATCCTATACAGAATGAGGGAAGGAAAACTTAATTAATGAAAATACAATTTTGAGTTGGTGATTAGTTCGTGTGTGTACATTAGCTACGTTTGTACCCCGATCTGAAGACTTACCACTGTTTCGTGTCAAAATCTTTCACCCCATTTTCGTAGAGTTAGAAAGGTCACATTCTTTATAAATCTACAAAACGAAATTTAACATGAAGATCTTTATCTTGCTCTTTCTTCTTGATTATAATTATGGTAACCTACTTTCCAGTATGATTTTACAGTTTTATCACAACATGAAGTACAGTTATAACTTAATGAAGTAAACTAGGTACTGAAGGTCTCTTGCCATATAAACTCGTAACAAATGTTCCAGTGTTTTGTAGTAATGATGAAGTGAGTATGCTTCTTGTTCTAATGTAAGTATATTTTCATGATTACACTTCTACACACGAATGTTCTTGTTGTATGAAAATGACCCTCTAGAGCAAATTTCAGCAACTTTAAAGCTCTTAAAAGTAAGGCGCGTAAGCGTGTGCTCGCAAGACTAATTTTGAAATTGGGTTTCAATATTTACTTCATACAAGTAATTCATTCCAGGAAGCAACTTATCGTCACTCTTTCTCGTGTGTTGTACTATTCTTAGTATCTTCTCAGGTGATTATCAACCTATTCGTTCTACGTGGATAAATATAATGTCTGGACCACGACGTATAGTTCTCAGAAGTTTACAAACTGAAGAGACACAAATGTTCGTATCTTACATTCTCCAAAGTTCTCGGCAAGGATCGTACTATGTGAGAGTACAGAGATCGTAGCGGCAACAGTTTTATTCTTTCCGAGGGAATGAGCAGAATTAAAATCTAGCCTCAAATATTTAACCACAATATTAGGTATGCGACTAATTTCAAGCATTTGCTGCCTTATTCCACATATGCGTTCGGATGTGAACATAACATTCATATGATGGTTTATGCTTTCCGAAATTTCAGGTTAGCAGAAATTTAAAAATTGCATGTCCGCATCAAAATGTTATGAATAATAGTAATCGGCCAATGAAGTTGTTACTAAGATATTGAATAAAAGCGTTCTAGAAAGTAAGAATTCATTCAATTTCAATTACGACAAAATTATTTTAATGCTGAAGGTATGCGAGTAAGTAATGCGAGTAAGAATTTTGTTTTATCAGAAATGACAAAACAAGTTGTTTATGTTACAAGAAATTCTTATTGTAAAAAATCTTAAATTCTTACTGATTTTATAATCGGGGATTTATAAAACAAAGTGATCCAATGACACTTCTACTTATTTTATTTACATAGATTGTCTGTGTCTCTCATGTTACTGAAGCTTGATATTTGTTTTTCAAAATATATGGAAAGCGATGGACAACTTTAAGATATATAGCTTGACACCTTCTTGCGGTTCGGACAAAACCTACTCACGCACGTAATCATAGATCCATCAAAAGACACCTCCAGCAGCGACGTATCCAGTGACATTTCGCATTTCAACCGGCCACCGCGCGAACAGCAAGTTCCAGACGCACTTTGTCAACGTCGGGAAGCGCTATGCGCTGCCGCATGAATGAGAAGGCTGCGCGGCACATCCATCTTGTGCTTCGCGCGACCAACACTCACCCGCACACGCTCGCACTCGCACACGAAGGGATGAGGGCGAATGTACTCACCTGGAACAAAAAAAGAAAGAAAGCAGTCATTTCACTGAACAAGACGAGAAGAGAAGAAAGATTTCGATTAACATCTAAAAAATAGAACTTCTGTTCTTTAGAATGGTCAAGCATTATATTCACATTTTAAAAAAAGGATTTCCACTTTCAAATTAATAAATGAAAATATATTTCTTAAAACACGTTCTTGGTTACGAGAGCTTTACATTGCAAGTAAAATATATTATCAAGAACGAAAACTTCCCAGACTCAAGAATCTTTGTGCACAAAAGTAATTTGTACCCGAGAAATTATTGCCGTTCAAACATTAATGAAATCAGAATTTACATGGAATGATATGTAAGTTCCAAATAAACAATGTACGGTGGAAAGTAACGTTATTTACTTTTATAAACTCTTAGTTATATTAGTATCAAAAGCGCTCCAAAGGGAAATAAAATTGCAGCTGTTCAATTTCTGCCACTAACAATGATCTACGAAATATCTCGTGTGAGTGATATTTCAAGAACAGTAACGCAATATTTGCTCCGATACGAATTTCTTCCCTGATGTGAGATACCAAAGGTTTATATATAACTCCAAAATATAGCCCATATTTGTATACGTCGAAAGGAAATTACTTACAACGGAGAATGTTCAATATTATCGGGAGGCGAACTCTTCTAGATATTACTGTTGTTGTGTTGACACCTTTTATATTAATTTCTAGACCTCCGTGAAGTTGGCTACCCCAGAATTCCAAATTGACTCCATACAACACCATATGACATATCTCTCAACCCAGTTTTATCACTCCATACCTCAAATTCCACACCTAGACAACTTCACACTCCAGAAAACTCCTCATAAAACTAGAATAAAAAACAGATATCCATACCAGGCATTCGTGATAACATTTTCCAGTATAGATTATTTTTAGAGGTACCTATCTGAAGAAGATTTTCTCACCCAAATTAGTTTGTAGTTTAATTCTAGGTAAATTAGAATGTAAGGCATCACTACATATCTAAAGTGTATTATATTCTGAACTATGTATGCTCTGTAACAAATAAACTTATTTAAAAAAGAAAAAAGAAACAAAAAAAAAAGGAAAAAACAAAAACAAAAGAACCTCACACCGAAAATTGCGCAACTAGACTTCAGCGCAATGCAAAGTGGCGAGCCACTTGTCCATTTAAATCCCGCAGACGGCCCGCGTGAAGTTCACACTTCAAACAGCGCTCCGTCGGCACCGCCTCTTCCGATCCACTTGACGCGCCGAGCGCCGCTCTGTCAACACGGGGCCCTAATAGCCGGGCTCACGCGGGGCCTTATTTAAAGGGAAATCGGTGCCACGCACCCAAAAAGAGCAGAAGCGCCGGCTTGGGTAACTGACGGATAATTAAGGCGAGGAGCAGAGTTTGTTCAAAACCGGCTCGGATCGGCGGCCGAGATGTGCGCGGCCGCGCGGCGCCGCCGCCAAAAACCGCGCGGGCCCTCGGCGGCGGGCCGACGGCACCTGGCGCGGCGAGCCGGTCCAGGGATATGTAAATTCCGAATTTCTCGGTGATTACCCCTGACGAGAGTCTCGGAGCGGCGATAGATGTTATCCCTTGCCCAATTTTTTTCCCCGTCGATTTTGCGAGAATATTGTAATCTTCGTTGGAGGGAAGGTGGCCAATGTCGTGTCCCGCATTATATGTTTGTATACCCCAATGATCATATCTGCTATAACAATAAAAAACTCCAATGAGTTAAACGGCAATGCGTTCATTGCTATCAAATTAATTAAAGTTCGTGGAAATTATGATTGAAACGGAATAGATTGAATCACTGATTGAGTCACTGCAATAATCTAGAGGTGTTACTCTTTCACAAGCATGTTCCTAGAGATACTCATCCTCAGAATTTAACAGAAGTCTTTAATATAAGTTCATGTTAGATCCAAATCATTTAATATAATTTTGTTGTGACGTTTGAATGCTTTACTATCTAGATAATAGTGTTATGCAAGCTTAAAAGTAAACATAATGATGTACAAGATATATTTAATCAGCCTATTATAATTGATCTTGGCTGTCCAGGTGACGCCGCGTCGAAGGCTGTGTTGCCGACATTGCGACCATCTTGTCGTGGTCTTCCTCAGGGCTGTTGTGCGCAGGTGTGGTAGGCGCTCGGGATTATATAGCAAGGGGGGCCGACAAGATGGTCGAAACGTCGGCAACACAGCCTTCGACGCGGCGTCACCTGGACAGCCAAGATCATTTACATGACTCTGGCCGCGGAAGCCTACGACTTCACTTAGCCTATTATAATTGTTTCTCCCACGCACTCGCACACACACAAACATTTTCCACAACTTCACCGCGGTCAAGAGGAATCACAAACGACTTGGGCGGTACCTGGATGATGTAATTAAAACACGCTTCTCTCTAACTAGCTATCCAAAAAACCCGCAGGCGGGCGGTGCTCAACAAAACTGTTAAATCGCGAAGAGCCGGTTGCGACGCGAGAGGGGTAGCGGCAGGGGGCGGGGGCAGAGGAAGGAGGAGGGATGAGAGCGAGAGTGGCGTCACATCTCTCAAATCTAGTCGCCCCCAGGCATCGTCCTTTTCACTGGGTCGCCGGCCGACGTGGCGTGGCGCGGCGTTCCAGACCGCCCCGCAAAGGCACACAGGCCGCCGGCCGCGCTGGTTAGCCGTGACCTCTGCTATGTTCCGCTTGCCGCCGTTGCCGCCATATTCTCTGTTGTATACGCTTTTTTACACTCTTGTATAGTACGTATATACAAAGTAATAAACGAAATATAGTGAAAGTTATGTAATGCTGCGGAAAATCGATTTCGAGATTTCAACGGAAACACACGTTTTGGAGTTCCCTGATACCGATTTTTTTAAAAATTTTATGTATTTATATACTGAACACGTCCTTCCGTCTGTAGTACGTCAACAATACTACCCCCTATACAATGCGTAGAATTTTTTCCAAACTGAAAAAACCCTGTCGATCTGGCCTCTCTCGAAGCTCTGCGATTTTGAAAAACATTCATTATTTTTTGGAATTACATGAAGCCCCTGTGACAGTTTCAAAATTATCTAAAAAAGGCTCCAAATTTTGTGTTGTTTTTTTACTCAGTGGAATATTTTTTTTTTACAGGAGACTACGAAAAGAGAAACGACGAAATGGAGATGTTGCCGTTAATGTATCCGGTTTCAGCGACTAATGTTGAAATGGAGAATGCAATTATTAAGGGGTATGTAGGAGTTTGCTTTCGCCTTCCACTCCACTATGACAAACTGCATACTTTATAGGAGAATTGAAACCACCATCTCAGTCAAATAAACCGCCTACTTGGTGTGTCACTGTCTTACAAGCCACAACAAACCGTTATAGTAGTATGTAGCAAGTTAAAAGATCTAGCTAATGTGGACGGTTAGTTGTAAGGTGACCTACGTCGATATGTCTAACTGTTGGATTTATAAAGGCTAGAAACCCTCATTTTCTAGCGTGAGGTTTTCTAGGACCTCCACCAAGGTGGAACGGAGTATACGCGAGACCACTTCTTCTTGCTGCCGAGGCCATCCCGTTTCGGTGCGTTGGAGGCGAGATTCATATAACTTGGCTTATGATGTATAATGATATGGATTGGTGTCACAACTACGAGAATGGTGATTCCGTTAACTGTCGTGAAAATGTTGAACCTTTACATCTGAAGACTGAATATTACTAAACGTTTCAAAAATTATGAGCCCCGTCCCATTTTATGAATGAACGGTCGGTTGCTCTTAACTTAATTCTACGTGTTGACAGAATGTTTATCAACGATTTCTTTCGACGCACAGTTTTGTAATCACTCGTCATGCTTCGCAGCATTACACAAAAACTTAAAAATGCCCACTTTCTTAAAAAGTATAGAATCAATCATCTCTAACTATCTCCAGCGTCTTGAAAACCGTCCAAATCACTTAGCCCTCAACCTCCTTGACAATAGTGCAGATATCCATCGTCTAACCAGAACCTCAGCCATACAACTCCCATACAGATACTCAAAGAGTAACTGAAACATTTATCACCACCAAATTATCAATTTCAATTGCTGTCAACCTAAAATAATAATAATTGCTTTTTGTTATAGTCCGAAGAAGAAGATGAAGAGACCTTCACTACTAATCATTGTCATAATAATTCTACAATAAACATCACATTTACTTATTATTTTGTAAAAAGAAAATAGACTGGAAATTTATCTTAAATAAAAAAACTCGTCATGCTTACGAGGGACATCCAGAAAGTAAATTTTCCTACTACCCATCAACGTACTACCACTCAATGAATTCACTACAAAACTAACCGCAATTATGAACAAAAGAGAATGTGTAAACATGCTAAATGGCTGGCTGTTTATTTCGCCATAAAACAACTTGATCACGACCGGCTAGCGCGCGTGACTCCGAGATTACCCCGCGAAGTGAGTCGTCAAACGCAAAAGACACGGCCGCCCCGCCGTCCCCACGAAGCCATCGGCGGCCTGCGCCAACTGGCGATTGCACCGCCTTCGCATCTGGCCTTTGGCGAGGGCGTCGCGGGACAGCGGCTTCTGCAAGAATGCCGCGCGCCTTGCCCCTGATGACCCCGCGGCCCCGCGAGTCCGAAACGAGAGACAGAAAAAGAAACAGGAGAAAGCAACAAACGATAGCCCGGGCGGCGGGTCTGTGTCGATGGTGGTAGCTCGTAAGTTAGTGGAAGTAGCAGCACTGACAACGATGTCGGCAATAACAATGGGCCCAAAAGAAGCAGCGTTGCAAGGTGTCAGTCATCATTATGCCAAAAACACTCGTACTGGCAACAGGTGACGAAGAACGATCGTATTTGCACCTTCGAACCTACCGACTAGGCTGACTCGGTAGCCCTTAAGTTAGTGGAAGTAGCAGCACTGACAACGATGTCGGCAATAACAATGGGCCCAAAAGAAGCAGCGTTGCTAGGTGTCAATCATCATTATGTCAAAAACACTCGTACTGGCAACAGGTGACGAAGAACGATCGTATTTGCACCTTCGAACCTACCGACTAGGCTGACTCGGTAGCCCTTAAGTTAGTGGAAGTAGCAGCACTGACAACGATGTCGGCAATAACAATGGGCCCAAAAGAAGCAGCGTTGCTAGGTGTCAATCATCATTATGCCAAAAACACTCGTACTGGCAACAGGTGACGAAGAATGATCGTATATGCACCTTCGAACCTACCGACTAGGCTGACTCAGTAGCCCTTAAGTTAGTGGAAGTAGCAGCACTGACAACGATGTCAGCAATAACAATGGGCCCAAATGGAGCAGCGTTGCAAGGTGTCAGTCATCATTATGCCAAAAACACTCGTACTGGCAACAGGTGACGAAAAATGATCGTATTTGCACCTTCGAACCTTCCGACTAGGCTGACTCGGAGGAATACAGAATACGTGAATTCCATTGGCTAAAGTTTCAGTGCCGTTGGAAGAAGGGACAAATATTGGCCTCATGGAAGTCTCAGTTGTGGCATTAACTGTGGCATCTAGAGTTGATAGCATTATGACGTCCGTCATTGCGCAGAAGACGGAACCGACAGAGAAGACAGTGAAAGTCGCGACAACCCACATCGAAATCAATAGTAAAAAGTGCAAAGACTGCGTCAAGAGCAGCATTGATATTCAATATTCGCAGGTGGATGTGACATCTATTTTTATTCTTTGGGATAATTTTCGAGAAGATTCTACCGTTACAATATAGAAGACTGATTTATCCTTAATAATATCAGTTCTTCAAAGCTGTGCCTTTAAATAAAGTCATGTACAACTTTTGTTTTTGGAAATATGAGAAGTTTTCACGTAATAGCATCAGATAAAGGCAATTTCAAAAAATTATTTTCTCAAAATAGGCTCGAAATTTGCTCTTTTTTTTCAGATAGTGCGAAGTAAAAATGGCTCATTAGTGATTTCCGTTCTACTTAATAAATTTTCGAAAACTGCCACAGTTACAATATATGCAAGAACGTAGTATGTGCTGCTGTAGCCACCAGTTCTCTAGATAGCGGCCGACTCTGGAGGGTGTCAAACTCTCCACTTATTTTTTTCTAACCTGGCCGATGACACTTCATCCGCTATTACGGTGTCATCCAATCGAGATCTAGAACGTCATCACGGCGACGTCACTGTGGTGACGTTTAAGCTCCCGATTGGACGAAACCGTAACAGCTGATCAGCTGTCATCAGTCAGATTACAGAAACCAAAATATATTTGCGCTGTTGTCGGTGATTTCTCAGGGGGCAGCGAGACGTTTTCGCAAGCGCGTCGGCCGAACACCTGCATCTCGTGCCCCCGCCGCGCCTCGCGCTGCCCCGCCCCCCAGCGCGCGTCGGGCCAAGGTTGCGAGCGGCGATTCGCGAAGCGTCGACGCAACGCGGTCGACTCCAGCGAGTATCCTCTCGACGGCGTTCACCAAGCCCCCGGCCCGCGGAGATCACAAGGCGGAGTTTCAATGATATTATTTGCGCACGTTTTCTTGAGCCCCGGAATACCTACCCCCACTCCTTTGTCAACATTAGCTTCTTTTTTTTATTTGCATTCAGGCGTACAACCTCTTTTACAATGGGTTAGAATACATTAGATACAGAACTACAGAATTGAGTTTAATTTAGAAGTTATATTTTTGGTTTGGGTTATTTGGATTATTTAGAGGAGTTGTGTGTGTGAGGGGCTTAGGGCGGGTCGAAAAAGTGTCTGGGGAGTTTCCTGCGAATACGTGCTCTATTTGGGGTTTGTTTCCCTAAATGGAAGTGGAGGGCTTGTGGGATTGAAGGGATTTTGTGGTCAAACTTAAGGGCGCTTTGCTTGATGTTGGTGATAATGAGGGGTATGCCGAGCTCGAGATGAAGTAGATCACTGGGTATGAACCAAGGTGCTTTGGTTATGGTCCTTAGGAAACGATTTTGAAAGATCTGGAGCTTATGGATATGTCAACATTAGCTGAATCAAGAATAAATTATAGCAACGAGCATTGTGGACAAAATATGCTAACTAGAAATGTTCGATTCCATAGAATAGAAACTATTTTGCATCGATAAACGAATTACAAACTTGATATAAAATTCCTTGTCAAAGTAACCAAACTCCCCACTCCTCCTGCAACAAGCGAAGCGAGGGTTCAAGAAAACGTGCACGGATAATACATACTACTTCATTTGGGGTTTTTCATACGAAATTTCTGGTTGGTGTGTCCTTAGCCATGTGATTAAACACATTTCCAGAAATCATATTACTCTTTTTATATTCCAAACAGCAAGTTAGCCGACGATATGAAAAAAAGTGTTATATCATGAACAAGTATTTAAAAAAAGTTTCCGTTGTAATATATCATTAATAGTTTTATTTTACGCTTATTCATTTCTCTAAACATATGCCAAAATATATATTTACATTGAAGATTAGAATCAAATATTACTTATTTATTTATTAAAATAGAGTAAAACCTCATTAGTACGAACTCGTTTTTCTCGGATTTCGCCGTGCCACGAACAAAACTTCGGTCCCAGTAAGGAATTACGGTAATAAGGACATTTATAATACTTGGATAAAACGCATGTTTATAACACGATCTGCGATTATTTCGGTCCCTTCGAATTTGTGTTAATGAGGATTTACTGTAGTTTATCAGAAGTCAAACAATTTATTTCGAGTATTTAAGCACTGTCTCATATTAGTATGGAATAGCAATAAATTTCAATGAAGCTATTAAAAAGGCAACTCTCGAAGCTACCATACGCTCCACAACTGATTGAAAACAACTACAGTTTGCAACGTACCAACAGGCCCCGCCTTTCTCTCCTTTGTTAGAGCACTCCTGATCAATCACGGTATTCAGATCAGCGCTCATCAACAACCCAAGCAGTCCGACGGCAGGGAACACAACTTCGGCAGCCATACCGCCTCCACGGCTGTCGACGGCGCTACCACCGCCCCCGTCGCCACAAGCGACCAACCGCTGACGTAACACAGTGATTAATCGTCTCGGGCTGCGCAGGGCGCGCTTGTTTGCCAGCCCGCCGCTAGGTGCGCTGATGACTCCGGGCGGGCTTTCGCCGCCGTGTCCGACCAGCAGGGCGAACTGCGAGCGCGCCGATTTTTGACCAGGCCCCTGCGAGATAATTGCGTCAATTGGGGCGGAATCAATAGGTTCAAAACGAGTTTGCGAGGTTCGTGTACCGACGCCCGGCGGCCGCCCGCGGAGCGGTTATTTTGAGTGCGTCCTAATTAGAAGTTACAGAGCGCTGGGGGGCGATATTACACTCCGCAGGTCGGGACTCGAGAAGAACAATAGGGGAGAGCCGGTCGCGTCGAGTGGTAAACACAATCCCCTCGTATACCAATATGTGACACTAAAGGGAGAGTGAATTTGAAGCCGTTGCGTCCGATCTCCTGCCTTAAAAATACGACTGCAGTCACTGCGATGGCAGGGGGAACTGTTGCGGTAATGTATGTAAACAACTTTTGGATAAATGAAGTGTGTCACTTGTTCTTCCACACTAGGCAAACAAGAAGTGTCAAGTAATCAAAAATGAACCTCGGTAAATTCAATAATCCAGTTTGTGCAAAATGTGCCGATAAATTCCTCTAGAAAACTATTACTATCGGCAAAATGGGATAAAAATTGGTATTTCTAATATTAAGTTACCTTGAACCAAATGCACATTAACCTGTTTCAAGAACATTCTTCTTCTAAAGCTTTTAGGAGCATTCTTTAAACAATTAAATTTGAAAAATAGGAGGCTAAGTATCGACACCAGACGAATGTAGGAGCCGACAAATAACAAAACCGGCCACGAAAGGCGCGCGATCTTTCATTCTTCCTCGTGTTAGTCCTATTCTCATCTCTTACACACATCGAAAGATTAGTCGAGAGCTTAGAACTTGTCCTGGCTGGGGCGGTGCCCCGCTGGTGAGAGATACCTGGTTAGAGAAAACCCTGCAAGCCGACGAGTAGTTCGGCGTAGGATCTCGCCATCTACCGGGAGAAGATCACCACCTCCCGCGATATAAACATGCACTACACTTACAGGACTAATTACCTTAGCAGTTGACGCGCCGGGAATCACTAATGAATCAATCAACCAGAACGGATATCTTTTATTTTTCTATAATTTCACGGGAATTTGCAGGTCCGCAAGTCTTCTTCACCTGCATAATTATTGGGGATATGTTGACGATAAAATGAAAGTTGGCGGGCGGTCCGTGGAATGTTGTATAGGATGCAGCTCAAACATTCATCAGGAAGTGATCAAGGAGAACCACGGAAACCAATTAACAGAGCGGTTAGCCTACGAATTCAATTCCGATAGGCGAATACAACGACGTCGAAAACTGAAAGTAAATATTTTGCTCTTCGACGGCATCGAACCCGCAACTTCTCAATCACTGGCATCTTGCTGCAGCTGGAAGGTGTTCCCTTTACGCAACCGATGTTGCCGGTGTTGGTGTTGGTTGTACGAGCATAGAGATCAAATTAAGTGAAAGCAATGCACATCATAATGAGTTCATTTCGGCTATTCATCAAATTGAAAGTAGAAACTGAAATTGAAACCAGCTCAGGGCATCAATTGATGTCTCTTCAGAGCCTCTGATTGGGAGATTCTAGGGTTCGAGACCCGACGGTGGCAGGACTCTCGACACTACATAGCTATGTCGAGTTCAGCCGCGCTCTAAAAGAGAATTCTAGCGGCTGGCTGTTCTGATCGGTAGTTTTCCGTGATTTCGAGGATCAACGCCAGGCCATAACAAGCGAGGCACTGATCGCGCGCGATCTTTCCTTCTAGTGCTCTACGCCATGACGAAGAACTCCTTCGCCGGTTCAGGTCCTCTTCTGGTAGTTCCTCTTCTGGAGTACTTCTTCGTCTGACCCCTCCCCTTCGACCTGTCGGGCAAGGGAGGCCCTACCAGTAGCTACGCTACCGCAGGCATAGCTCTCAGAATCACGGGGGTACTCAAGCTTCACCACCAACCTCAAGGTCATGTACTCCCTAGGTGGGATGTACAAATGTAAGAACAAATGTTTATTATTTAACAGAAATCTATGACGCCCCTCCCCAAAAAACTGATCGGGCGGATCCGCCCCTGCCACTGAGCTACAGCAGCGAGTGCGCGGGTGGGGCTGCTGCGGGCCCGCCCCCGGGCGGCGCGCGGGCGGGAGGCGGCGCCGCTGTTGCCGGCCGCGTCGGACAGCTGCGGCCGCTGCGTTTCCTCGCCTCCGCCCCGAACAAGCGGCGCTCTGTTTCCGGGGCGATGGGCGCCGCTGGACAATGCGCGTCTTTCTGGCGCCGCCGACGCCGCAGCCGTCCTAGGGGGCCAACGGGAAGACGCACAGTGGGACAAAACCCCACCAAACAGTGCTTTGCTTATTTTAAGGAATCTTCACACAAGAAGTTTTGCTTGTTTTCTGTAGCATCACAAGCATTTTCACCCAGACACTAGTACGAAAGAGTGGCATAATGAAATTGTTCTTCCTCTCAGTCGAATTAATGCTCTACTGAACGCCACAACTAGATCCGGATGTGTTTACTAAGTTTCAACTCAAAAGCTTTTAATCTGACGGAGCAACGCGTATGACACAAACTTCCAACCATCTATTTGTACAGACATCCCGATTTTAGATAAGAAATTGCGTGTACATCCACATCATCGGCACCAATCTTAAACGTCTTTGGAAGAACATTCATAGACTTCAATCCTGAAGTTCCAGGTCATAACAACCCGAAACACGGATTTTAAAATTTAAAAAAAAATCGAGATTGTATTGTGTACGTGATTCCAATACCTTTACTTTGTATTCTAGAGTGCATGGAGGTAAAAGAGTCGTTCATGTATAGGGAGTGGGCTATCGTAGGCAGTTACGAGTCTGGAATTCAAGCTTGGTGGACCTGAAGGTGCGAATCGCAGTGGCAGGAGTTTTCGACACCAAATAAACACCAGTCATTAAACTACTACATGCCGGCTGGTTTTGACGGTCATTTCTGTGATATATTCCAACCAAAACTAGGCGCATACGGG